>VZTV01060561.1:0-24219 GCA_013400875.1 Anhinga rufa
ATACAAGGGTAAACAAATGGCAGGGACCAGATTTGTTTGCAATAAATATGGAAGGAGGCACAACACGACTCGGAGGTGCCCAGCCCGAGGGGTGCGGCGGCGCCTGTGCAGCCGGAGGAAGCTTTTTGCACCGTCGCCCGTGCTGCCATGTCTCCTCTCTGAGCAAACAGCCCTTCGGGCTTCAGGGCTGGCAGCCCAGGATCTTTTACCAAAACCAAACACATTACTAGTGACTCCAAGAGGTTATTGTACAGCTTACAAAGCTAATACTTAAAGAGTTTGCATTTTTGCATGCAAATAAGCTTTGATTTAAACTCATTAGCATTTCCCTTTCTGAGCTCTAGGTTGAGTTATTCTTAGACTCCTTTCTCTTGGAGGAATTACGACTTATTTATCTGACAGGGTGACTACTATCTCCCACCTCATTTTTGTAATCTAACATAACCTTCACAATTCTCAGCAGCTTTGTTTGACAGATACCTACAAAAAGAAAATATATCACGGGCACAGCTGTGCGGTGTCTGCCTTTCCTGGCCAGGACTTTGCATAAAGCTTCCCCTTTGCTTTGGTCCTCCAGGTTCGTAGAGTGGACGCTCAGCTCTGCACCAGCTCTGGCAGAAATGCCAAAGGGTTTGACAGCTCCCAGCCATGCACGGCTGGGGTAGGGGTGCTGTTTCTGGTCCCCTATATCGGAGTTCAAAGTAAAGCTATCCTTTAGCTTGCCTGAGTTTTTTATTATTATTGTTTTCCTAGGTGAGTATCCCTCCTCATCTCTCCAACAGGATATTTGCTGGCACCACCAATGGGAATCATATATAAGAAGGATATACAGAATAAGGCGTACCATAAATTTTCATTACAGCCATAAATTTGTGGAAAAAGGTTCTTCTAGCACCACTGATCTAGCAGGTGCATGGAATAAAGGTTTGCTGACCGCTTGCTAATATTTCCTCTTTAGTTAGGGAAACAACTCCTGCGTGCTGATAGGAATTAGGAATTAGCAAGGCATTTGAAAAAGCAAGGCTGGTCACTTTGGACACAGAAGTGGGCACATTAAATCAAATAATGAATGGCAGAGGAAATGTTCTCACCGTCTCAGATCATACAAATGACGGATCATTGAACAGCAACATAACCTAGGTGGATAAAAAGGAATTGTTTTCACACAGGGCGTGATTAGGGAGTGAAATTAATTGTCACGAATGGTATGTGTGCAAAAAATGTAGCTGGATTCTAAAAGCTCATCATTGATAGGGTTAACAAGTGTTCAGCATATAAAGATAGTATTTTATCTTTTTATATGATAATAAAAAGACATGCATATATTTAGAGTATATTTAGCTAGAAAATTTTACAAGAGACAGGAAGCCTCATGCATCCCGGTTTAGAGCCACCTATTTAACAATTACGAATGAGGATGGAGAGGCTAGCATCCCAAATTAGCGTGTCGCAGACCTCTACTCCTTTCCAAAGCATACAGCGCCAGCTCCTTGTCAAAGAGCAAATGTAGAAATAAAAGACTATGGATCTGAAGCAAGAGAATTCCTACATCTAAACAAGACAAAAGTTGGCGATAGCCCCATGGCAAACTCAGGCCCCATAATACATCCCATTTGTCAGGTGTGGAAAACGCCAGCACAAACTGCCTGTTAACATATTAACACACCGGTTTCTGGTTGTAAAAAGTTTCCACGTTCTAAGGAAAACTCAGATCCATTATGTTTTGCCTGTCTTTACGTTAAAACCGTAGGGGACAGTTTATCTGCTTTAAGTGACTTCGCCCACGCTCGCTGGGGAAGTTGAGCTGAAGGTCAGGGCTGTCGCAGAGAGGTGGCCTCCAGCCCTGAGTGCCACCTTCCCATCCTCATCATCTGAGAGTTGGCTCAACTCGAGCCTCGCTCGTTAGCCGAGCACATTACCTGTTTGCTGGGGGATTGACTGATAACGCTAATGTTGCTGTACTGAAATGGCTGTAAAATCATTAAGCATATCTTGTTTTACTTAACCTAAAGTCATTTAAATTGTAAGGCTTCTGGAGAGTGTTAGTGAGACTAGAATTCCCTGATGTGATAGGGGAGACTTTAATGCAAAGTGAAGTCTTATCATATTAAGCATAATTTTTATCATATCAGTGACTTACTTAACAGATTAGTAAATGTTGTTTTTCTAAAATTATAAGACAGCTCCTAACATGAAATTGGATTATGTCAGTTAATTTTCTCCATCAGCTTTGCAATACTGCATAAAGCAAGAATTTGTCGTTAACATATGGAAATGACTCAAATTTCTCTTGTAATTAGACTTAGCCTGCCTTTGCTATTGACACATAAATATTGGCTTGTGCCTTCTTACAGAGACCCCTGCCTCCTTTTAGATGTATGCAGAGTAAAACTTATGCAAACTAAGGAAAGTTAAAAAGTGAAGAATTTTTAAACTCTGTAACTGAAGAGTTCACAGTTCCTTGAATATTTTTCAGGGGCATCTTAAAATGATTTAAAGGTTTGTCTTTTCAGCTAGTGGAATTGGAAATGTTAGGGTCTTTGGGAATGTTACCTTTTTTTTTTTTCTTTTTTGACTAAATTCAGTTAAATCTTACCAGGTTTTGACATTTGGCGACTTCAGCCCAATTTCTACTGCTTTCCCTCAGCCATTCGAAGCCACCGGGCCATGAGTTTGTGGGCCACTGGAAAGGTGTCTGTGGTTCACAGAGTGAAAATAAGTGCTGAAGATTACGTACACACTCAAGGTCAAGTTCAAAATAGCATAAATCCATCTCTATATAGCTGTCTTAAAGTTATATTAAAGTCACAGCTGCTCCTTATAGTAGGAACGTTTTTCCATACCCTGGTCTAAAGTTTTTAGGGTCACCCTTGCAAGGAGCTTTGACAATACATAGAGACACGTCCAGTCCCATAAAGTCAGGATGAAGATTGTTTCCCTCTCTCCCCGCTACAGCACAGCTCATAAAATTCACCCCTTATTTGCCGGGTAGATGTTACATGTCAAATCTGACCACCTGGAGTGCGTGATTTTTATTGCTCCCCCGCTATTAGCAATAGGAACATTATCGCTGCAAAAAATCATCACAATGCAATTGCAGTATATCCAGCAATATTACAGTACTATAAATTTATGTTCATGGAAATCTCTGAGAGCTATACTTATACAGTATAAAATGTAGACATCCGATCACATTTTAGTTTTCATATCATTTGCTCTCACCTACTAATAGTAGCATTTTGAATAATTAGTTACAATTCAGCCTGAAGGTCTCAATTTGCATTTAACTAGCAAACTTTTACAAGCAGCACACATTAACAGTTTTAAATGTCACAGCAATGTTTAATCATGCAACACAATGCATAAAAATACTTAAAAATATTTCTAATTGGCAATGCAATTATTTAACTTATTGTCTAAACTTTGTTGCCAAATACTTTGTCCGAGACTTTAAATTCAGACTTTCCAAAATGAAAACAGTAAATCAACAAAGCAATATCCTATAGACAACTCCTTTTACTGCTGAGCAACGTCTTATGCCATAACTAGACCCACTAATATGGTGCGGGTAATGAGGTATGAAGGGTTGAAAATGCTTCATCGAGGGTGTTGCATATTTTGGGACAGAGTTTAAATGCAGACAGGTCTTGCTTTAGTTAAGTAGGTGCACTTCGGAGCAGGGCAGAGTGCTCCACAAACCACATGCTCACTTTCCTGTGGCGTGCAGGCGCCTAATTCCCACGCCGGCCTAACCGCAGGTTAGGTCTTTCCATAAGGCACCTGTCTTGGTATAACAACTTCTAAAACGTGTTATATCAAAATACGTTTCTCACTCTGCCAAGTAGTGCTTGCTCACATCATTAAGGCTATTTGCTTCGTTTCAGACCCAGCTGCACCCAGCCTCAGCTTGCAAACACTAAACCTTGCTGCAGCTCTCCCTGCTGAACCAAAGAACTTTCCACTGTCAGGAATTTTCTATGCGTTTAAGTAGTTGGATACCATCTGGATAAAGAGGTAAATTAGGAAGCCAGGAAGTCTCACAGGTACTCTGATGAACCATATCTGTATATTTTTTTAAAGCCATATCCACAGGAAACAGCAGATGCCGTGTGTGCCCCTCTCTCCCCGCACTACAATGTAGGTGTCTTGCCATCAGGGGAGGGAACCGGTCCTTGAACTGAGAAGGATAATTAAGTGAAATAATCTTTCTTTGCTGCGTCTTTCAATTCTCCACTCTCCGCTCTGGCTTTACTCTTCCCTGGAGAGCTTTTTTTTACTGCTAACACTACTTTGTCCAGAAGGCTTCATAAATCACCTTCTGAAGAACCGAGGTATCACCTGTAGCTGTTCCCATTCATACCCTGTGCAACAGTTCCTCTTTAGCAGTAATACAGCACTCCACAATTATGCCTCAAATACAACTTAGAAAGCAGAATTCAAATAATTAAAACAGTTTATAATCTCATCATATGGTCCGTTTGAGAGCCAGGGTTAAAAATTAATAACTGTTTGAACAAAAGAGAAATATCTTGTTTTTGATGTTGTCAGTCTTAAGCAATATTAAGAACGTAAGAACTGCTACAGCTGGTCAGGCTAAGGATATATTTAGCAAGCTTCTGCTCTGTGGCAGTGATGATTATGGAAGAATTTAATAACATGGCAGGTAAAGAATAATCCTTCCTCCTCTTGGAAATCATCACTAGCAAATTTTATACATTTTGAACTGTCACAGGGAAAGCATCAAGACTATGACCCAGGAGACTTGAAGTTGATTCATGCTGCTACCACTCTTTCCTCTATTCTCTCTGCATTTAATTCTGTGTCTCTGCCTGTAGAAAGGTGATAACAACACTTCTTATATTCCACGTGTTTTTTCTATTTCCAAACCCTATTCTCAGGATACAGAAGGCACATGTGAATGGAGAACAACTCACTTAGTTGCTCTAGGGTCATAGCAGGATACTGGTCTTATTGCCACACAGTATAATATTGCCAACAAAAACCCTGATGGCAATAATGGTAATAATAGCTCATTAAAAAGAGAAAATAATCAGCAGAGTATTGAGAGAAACTGTTTTTCTTCCCTTTCATCACTGCTCCATTTCCCTTTTCTTGCTCCCTCTCACTCCTTTCCTGCAGAACATGAAATGGATTTTCCCACCGCAGACGTGAGCCTTTGCCAGTGGATATTGTCACTGCATAATACTCTTATTTCAAGGTGTTGGCAGGTATTGTAAGACAGAGCTGAGAAAGTGAGTGAATTCCAGACTTCAGAAATTACATGCCTACAGCACATCATATGATTAATAAAATGGAAAAATTGAAGCCCAGGTCCCATAAGTTTTCTCTTTTAAAGCACAGACACCTTTAGTTTATGAATTAGTAAGCCTTTTTCATTTCATAGTCCGTAGGGAATTGCTGTTTCCTGCCCTGCTCCTCACGGTCCTGCTGTGCTTTCTTGTAACTTTTATTTTAGCCTTATGATTCTGTTCATTGCATTTGAAGAAAACTTCTGCCCAGGAAAATGCTGTCTTCCTCCCTACCTGACAGCAGTTGGCTTTGGAAGAGGCAGAAACAACATTAAAAATCAGAATTCTTTTCAGTTCACACATTGCTCACTTATAATAATTAAAGCTTACTGTACAGCCCCTGAGATGTGTAAACAGGGTCTAGGCAAACGCAGTGCTTCTCCTAAATGTCCTAAACCGAAGAGCTAACCCAGAGCTGTACCTGGGGTTAGTCTGCATGCTTTAAACATACCGGGAATACAATCATTGACTCAAAACCTGCCATCCAACGTGTAGACAAATTTTGCGTAAGGTTGTGAAGGCTTTACTGAGCATAGCAGCACTAATTCTGTTCCATCACACACTTTCATTCCTGAGTGAGTGGCTGGGTAAGTAATATATCTAATCGTTCTAATAAGAGGCTCTATCAATACTTTAAAAATGACTAATAGCATTTAACTCTCAGATTATATTTATAAATGGTTTCCACTTAACGCATTGTATAGTTGACTTTAATAAGTACTTATTGAAGGCTTGCGTAGTACAAATATGTTGCTTAGGCTGTGATAAAATTGTACTCCTAGGAATACTTGCAACAATGAGCGGTTTGGCTAATGATAGAAAACATACATTTGTGAATGCTTTATTTACACAGTGCTGATTTATGTTTCTCTTTGTTTCTGGAGTTGGGTAAAAGACTTCTTCCAAAACAGGCAAACCCTGTGGGGAAAGTGTATTGAACCTTTCTTTTTTTGGTCCATTATTGAAGTGTATTTTTGGCTTTGAGTGTTTTAGATACAAACCACATCCACAGTTCTTTGCTAAGCAAATGAGGCTTAATCTCTCTGTTCTGATCTCATTTGTGCTAAGGAGCATCTCAGCTGGTAACGCAGGTAAGGTGTTTAACGTGTTCTGGGTGTCAGACTTGCGGCACAGCTCCAGATTCACCTCCCTCCTTGACATTTATTTCTTATCTCTGACAATTAGTTGTGCTGAAATCACCTTGTTTGTTTTATTATCACGGAAGGAAGACAGCTTTGCGCTCAGACCACTGTCTGCAATCTTGCTTTATTCCTCTATAGTGCAACATATTTTATTAACCCTTTGGTCATGCAGGTTTTGTATGTTCAGGAATTTCTGCTTTAAGACTTTTTAATGTAAAGGCAGGGTTTTGCTGGTTTTTTTTTCCCCTAGGATGTGATCAGGGACGGTAGTGATAGCCCAGACAAACGTAATTTATATATTATTTGTTTATATATGGCTTGCAAAGTTGATGAATCTCTTGAGAATCCTTCAGAATTAAAGAGGCTACATAGATGGAAGGCATAGTATGCCTGTTACTACTAAGGGCTAGGTTATTCAGTATTTCTTCAGATAACTGAGATTATTAAAGGGGGACATAAGAAGAAACCCACATAAAAATGGGAATAAATACGTAATGCTTTGATTAAGTTAGCAATAACAGTTTTGCTAACAAACCCTGTTCATTTTTCATTCTGATTATATTTTTTCTCTGCCTTTCACACCTGCTTTTCATGATGAATTGTGGCTGTTGCCCTACCTGCACAAGCTCTGCTGTAGCAATGTGCATTTGGGATTTGCAACGGTTCATTTTTAAAGGAGTTATGTGAAAATGATCTTTACATGTTTGGATTCAAAAGTACCCCTGAAAGGAAAAGCAAAACAACACAATCTACATATATCACATCATTTATAACTGTTCTGGCTGTCCGAGTTTGCCTGGTAGAAAGTGAATAACTTGATTCATTAACAGCTTCAGCAGAATTGTGATGTTCAGCATCCCAGATACCTCCTGGTTTCCGCATTATATAAATCTGTTAAGCTTTCAGCAGTGGGCTACTCTGCGTTTATTCTTCCCCAGACAGGCTGCAGTTCCACATACAGACAAGGTTCAAGCTTTTTCACTCTGTTCAGGTTAAAAGGCTTTATTTCTGAAGCAGCTATTATCTTGAGAGATTAAAACAGTCTTTAAGACTTTGCTCATTAACACCTGCCTACAGTGTACATTATATAGCAGACATTAATGTAGAGGCACCACAGACCTCACTTTGAATATTTGCTCTTTCTTTAAGAAGGCTTTTTTTTTGTGAATTATAAGTGTTGCTTACAGTTTTATGCTTTGAACCCCATACTGCTGGTCCCTGTAATAAATGCAGCCCTGGAGGCCTCATTCCTTAACCTTTGAAAAGAATACGATGAGCCCAGCATCGAGCGATGCTTCATGACTTTCTAGACATACTTTTTTGTGTGTTTTTATATATATATATATATGTATCCATTTATTTTATTCAGAACTGCTAAACTTTATGGTCCCAATCCTGACTACCTTTACTTATGGTTTGGTAAAACTTTCCTAAAGGAGATATGAAGATTCACCTAAGGCATGCAAGATTATGTGCCACAGACACCAGTGGACCAAATCCTACACTTGCTTCCACTCTTTCACGTCCAAAGATTTCAGCTCCATTTACTTTAAATGAAAATAATTACAATGCAATTTTATTAGTAGAGAGGCTACAATCTCTTTCTTCTTCCTTTTAAGTAAGAGTTACTTGACAAAGAGTGGATAGGGCTTTTTTTTTACCTGATGCAATTTGAGAGAGATGAAATATTGCAAGGCTGAAAGACAAAAAGGACTGTATTGAGGACAGAGACTGCAAAATAGAGACCTCTTCTGAAGAAGAGGAAAGCTCAAAGAAGCAGAAGCATAGATAATTCAGCAAGGGCCAACCTGGCAGGCTGCTGCCAGGCAGCACGGAGCCGGGGAGGCAGTGGCTGGTGGGGCAGGATGCGAGTCCCAGCTGCCTGATGGCCACCAGCACCAACAGGAGGGACTCTGACCCCTTTTCATTCATACAGGGACAAGTTCCCCTGAAATCAGTGGAAATCTTTCTACTGACTGAAATAAGCTTTGGATCAGGCCTGGAGCACAAAGGACAAATCCAAAGGAAAATACCATGTGAAAACAAATCCATTGTGTAGTGATGTTAGATGAGAAGAGTGCAGAGACGACACCTCTGATCTTTCCTTTTATGGAGCTCTTCAAAAACCAGGTTCCTTCATTTGCACGAAAGTTTCGTCTTAGGGAAGCTTCTAAGACAACCACCACAGAACAACAGAGTGCTTGCCACCGCCGAGACGTTTCCCTCTGACATCGCTTTGAAAACGATTAGCCTAATTCTCTCAAAACTTGACAACTAATTGAAATTTGGTTACTTTCAATCACTGAAATGAAAGGAAAAAGGGGAAAAGTATAACAAGGCAAATCTGGTAATAAATCACAAAATCTCTGTTCTGATTACTTCAGAGTCGATAAAGCTGTCTGCAGAACCTGTGTGCCAAACATCCCCAGGAATACGAATACCAAAATTGAGTCAAATCCCGAGGAATGATGGTTCCAACTGACTTAGGTCGTAAAAGACCGTCTACACTGGCTGGATAGAGCTGCACATCACTCCCAGAATCACAGAACGGTAGGGGTTGGAAGGGACCCAACACCCTATGCTGAATTTCCACACACTGTCCAGCAACTGCAAATGTGATTTCCACAGGGGAGCGACAGGGTGGTAACTGCTGGATGTATTTTGCCATCCCAGGTTTTAATCCCGGGAGCAGGGAGAGGGATGGGGCATTGCTGTGCACTGACTATGCCTTGTGGATCACTGACTTCACACCTGAGGGTACAGAAGACGGTTGAAGTTTTTGAAATGCATGGAAGGAAAAAAAGAGCAGCTAAATATCTAGGAAATTAGGGATTTTTAAATTACTTCTAAGGCCAAGCTTTGCTGTCAGGCTCAAAAGGTCCCTGCACTTGCCATGCAGAAGGATGGCAGAAATTTTAATTGCTGGGTAGGAAAAAGAGATTGTGGGAAAATAATTCCTTTAGTCCTTTAGATAAACAGGGGCAAATTCTAAAGAGTTATCTGCAAATGCAGCCAGGGACTTTTCAAATTAGAAAACAAAAGGAAGACTAAAGCTCCAAAACAAATCTCAGAGTGAAAGGAAATTGTGTTATCTTTCACTCTTGAGGCATACTGCAGTGTACAGGGACAGGCTAGCAAACATTTTTTGGGTTTACCTCTCTAGTCTTAGCTCAATCCCAGTATAAGAATGGGCTACAGACAGACTGGATCTGAAATCCTTCGGGAACATGTAAAAATTGAATATCAGGTTTAAAAAAATCCCCTGCTCCACTCCGTGCCAATGTGACAGGGGATCTGGAAAAGCCCAGTTCATACTTATCAGGCTTTAACGAGAGAATTGGAATTTGCAATGTTTTTTCTTAATAATTTGGACTATTAGCTGTTAAAATAAAACATAATATGCTAAAGGAAAACATTGCTTTCTGAATAAAGCAAACACACCCTGATTAATTTACTTTCTTTCTAATTTGACAGCACAGGTCAGTGAGGAAGACAACAGAAAATCACGTTTTCTCAGCTTGGTTTCAGATTGTTTAGGGAGGTCACTCTGAGCAACACGAAGGTAATCACCCATCTGGGCAATGAAATGTTACCTCCAATTACTTGCAAGGTCTGGTCACTTTTTATTCGGGTTCTTCATTGTCACGTCATGGAAACCATCTTCACATTTTCACCTTTGCAAATATTTCTCATGAGACACTGGATTTTATACATTTTTTTTCCTCCATGCCTTTTCATTCCATTATAATTATATTCCCTCTGATAGAAATGGTCTTCTTTTAAGTGTTTTGCCTTCTTTATCCCTTACTTTGCAGTTATTATTGGATAGCGAAAAAAAATTAGAAGAAAGTGGGAAAAATGCCAGACCTGCCATTTATTTTAAACAGCTTCTCCAAGCCGTGCTTTTTTTCCTTTGTCTTTACATACAGTATAACCTTGTTGTTTAAATATTGTATTCTTTGAAAAGCTCATCCCTACAACACTCTTACAATAACAATTAATGTGAAGTACTAGCTTTCTCAGTGATTCTTAAGCTTTCTTTTCAACCTGAATTTCCCATCCCTTTCTTTAAATCCACCTGTTCTCCGTAGTCCATAAAACTTCAAGGCTAGCATTAAAGCCACACATACTTTTTAACATAAAAAATAAATAAAAATAAATATAAATGTAATATAGGTATGGGATCATATCATGATGACTTTAATAGAGGGAATTAATTCAATAAAAAGTTTAAAAAACACACAAAAAAAATCAAAATCACCATGAATTTTATAATATAATTTACATATGCATACAAAGACTTACAAAGAATAGAGACGCTGCTGGTTCGATTTTCATTGTCTAAGTAGGTTTTAGTCAATGGCAAATTGTTTTATTTAGGCATTGAGAAAATATGCCTCCTTGTGATTTGGTTTGGTAACGGTCAACCAAGGAAAAATAGTTATTTCATCATTATAAGCTATAGAACTGGGTGGATTATTTTTGTCACTTCTGCAGTGCAGTAGTGAGGTCTATTTGTAGAGAACCAGAACAATTCTTTGATGTGGGTGCTTTTAAATAACTTATTTGCAAGGCAGATGGTAAGAAACAAAAAAAAAACAACAAAAACCCTGATGAAACAAAACAAAAAACCCTGCATAAAGGTGGAAAATTGCTTGAGGAATGCTGTGGTCTCACAGGGAGAAATCTTTCTATTTGTAGCTGGTAACTACAGAGTCCAAGTCTGTGATTAGCCTCTAATGTAGAAGAGGTAACACGATGTAGCTGATGAAAACATGTCAACACAGCATGAGGAAAAGAACAAGGAGGCAACTTTTCCCTCAAATGAAAAGTTTCAGATCTTCAAACACACTCTGCCTTCAATAGCAACAATTGGAAAAAAAACCACTTTAGTATTTGTACAAAGCATACAGGATTTTTTTTCTCAAATTTCTTCAGGCTTCTTAACATTACGGGCTGCATGAAAGCTAGTTTTTCATTAGGTTCCCAATTTTATATGCAATATGATATGATGGGAGGATTTGGTCACAGGACCAAACACACCTAAGTGGTGTGCTCATCTCAAGGACATTGGTCATGCTGTTGGTGCACCCTTCCAGGTGGAGCACGGACATGGAGGTGAAAATTTGGTGGTCTTATGGGGAACTTGGCAGCTGGAGAGGTCTCCTGAAAGATGTGAAAGCTGGCAAAAAGGGCCTGGACTCTAGCAGTGCTACCTGCTTTAACCATGTGGTGATAATTATATATGGATACAGAGAGAGATGCTTCAGAGCAGCTCTGCTGAGAAGGCCCTGGCAGTGCTGGTGGGCAGCCAGTGCCCCTGAGCCAGCGCTGGGCCCTCGGGGCCAAGAAGGGCAGCGGTGTCCTGGGCTGCATGGACAGGAGTGTGGGCAGCAGGGCGAGGGAGGCCATCCTGCCCCTCTGCTCTGCCCTGGGGAGGCCGCAGCTGGGGTGCTGTGTCCAGTGCTGGGCCCCCAGTGCCAGAAGGACAGGGAGCTGCTGGAGCAAGGCCAGCGCAGAGCCACAGGGATGCTCAGGGGATGGAGCATCTCCCTGGGGAGGAAAGGCTGAGAGACCTGGGCTTGTTCAGCCCGGAGAAGAGAAGGCTGAGGGGGATCTCCTCAGTGCTTATCAGTGTCTGAAGGGCGGGTGTCAGGAGGGTGGGACTGGGCTCTTCTCAGCGGTGCCCGACGACAGGACAAGGGGCACCGGGCACAAGCTGGAACACGGGAAGTTCCACTGAAATCTGAGGCAACACCCCTTTGCTGTGCGGGTGCCAGAGCAGCGGCCCAGGCTGCCCAGAGAGGCTGTGGAGTCTCCTTCCCTGGAGCCATTCCCACCCCGCCTGGACGCGGTCCTGTGCCCCTGCTCTGGGGGTGCTGCTCACGCAGGGGCTGGACGGGGGGAGCTCCGGAGGGCCCTGCCAGCCCCCGCCGTGCTGGGATTCAAGCCAAAGAATGCAACACAGAAGAAACCAAAAGACGACAGGCAAGCAGCATTATCTGTTACCTATGCAATACCTATCTCTCTTCAACATGCCAAGAGCTGAATCGCTAGTTGAAATGACACCTATCTATAGTCAATATATATGTTTTGGGAGGGGGGGTAAATCAAATTATGCTACATTGCAATCAGGAACCACAACTCTGGTAGTCCCCGAGGGATTTCACCTCAGCCCAGGCAGGGCATTAGAAGCATATTACCCAGAACACATAAAATGGATTGAATCAGTAATCAATAGAAAAGACAAGGTAGTGTATTTAGTTGACAGATCATGGTAATAAGCACTCCAAGAAAAGTAGTTTTCTGTGTAATGACTGTAAGAGAAAAAAAAAAAAAATCTGACCTGAAACTGTAAATTCAAATGTAGGCTCACAAATCTTTCTGTTGACTTCGAAGTTATTACACTATCTAAACTCTGTGTGTGAGCCAGATAGCCTGTTTCTGAGGAGTCACAGTTGTCGTTTCAAGCAATGTTGACTTCTAACCATTCATCTAATCTAATCTAAGTAAATGGGGAAAAAAATTAATGCTGGGATTAAAACATCAGACATAGTCTTTGTGATTCATGTGTTGCTGTTTAAGGAAAGGATAATAATTTTGCAGTTTTTGGGGGGAGGAAGAAAGGTATGGACACTCTCAAGTGTAAAACCTGGACTTAGATGTGAAAGGGCTTACAGATCCCTGAGTAGATATATTTAAAGAATTCTTGAGATTATTATATAGGAGATTATGACCAATAGCAGTGAAATTAGTAAGAGCTCTCTGCAGGGTTTTCCCTCTAAATTTCATGACTGCCAGATACTAATCTCAGGTACGTGTTGTGCATTGTTTGTTACATGGAAAATACCTCTGCAATACTGCCTGCATACCCATTAACAACATTTTTTTTCTTCTTCTTCTGAGATTCTCCGAGATATATTGCCCTTCTGAGATTAAAATCTAGACCTAAATCTTCAAAGCAATTACATAGACAAAAAAGCAGCAATCTCCTCCTGCCATACACCATTCAGGGAGTAGAAATCGCCAGATCAGAAAGCGATGGTAGATTATCAACCCAGAGAAAAGGCATGATATCCTGCAGGAGTGATCGATACATGAGCAAATATTCCTACCTTGATCTTGCTCCTCTATAAAGCTGTAGGAGTTGCAGATTTTAATGGAAAGACAATTGGACAATATAGATTTTTGTCCCCCCAGGAAAGGGTGCATTTAAAGAGCTAAAGGAAAACAAAGGAAGAACGGAAACAGAAACAGGCTTTCAGCCTGGTTTTGTTTTCTTCCTTTGTTTGAAATAAAATGCTACTGATTTTTTGGTCTCCCTGAGTACTTTTTTTTTTATTTTGAAGGTTTACTGAAAAGAAAAAAAAAAAAAGAGTAAGCAGGGAGAAAGAAGCTGCTTTTGAGGCTCTCAAAAAATCAGATTTTTTGAATGTATTATACCTGTTTATATTACTAATTACTATCTAAAATATAAAAATGAATCAAACATTTTTACAAAGTAAAGATTATAATGAATCAATCCCAAACCACATTATTCTGGCTTTGTTCCCACATGTGCTTAAACTAGTAATGGCACCTGTGATCACTACATTGGAATTTATTACCTCTTTTAAAGGCAGGAGGCAAGATTTTTAAGATGGTTGGTGTCATTGTGATTCCAAAACCGTCAATAAGTGAGGAGGTTTTTTTGCCACCGCAAAGAGACAATTTCAACCTAAATATACACAGGGAGAAACTTTGCCTACTGTGTCAACAGAGCTGGGATGCAACTGAAAGGAGTCAGTGAACTCCTCATTTTCCAAGGTGGGCATTCAGTTATGACAGCAGAAATCAGCATATTCTCATGCCTAACTCATGCGTAAATTGTTTGATGAATTTGGTTATTTTGAAATTATAATTGCACATAGTAAGTGATGGATAAACTGCGGTCTGCCTAATATATTGCCTGTAATCTAACCAAAACAGGTTGGATCTTCAAACATTTAAATATTTCTTGTTACTACTGACATGAATGGCAATCAGCAACAGAGATACCTGGGAGGGTATGGATCAAAATCACTGTAGTCTGGGTAGAAGGTAATTTTTACTATATTACAGAAGAAGAAACTGAGGAAACATTTTTTTTTGAACAGTTTATCAAAGATTATAGAAGATAAGCAGGTCAGAAAAGGATTAAAATAGAAGAATTTGAGAGTCTGATTATGAGCCACAGTTCTTTTATGCTATTAAGAGTAAATCCACTGAGGTTAACAAAAAATATTGTCTCTGAAGTTTGCTTGATTTTAAACAGAAATAATTAAATACTGCTGTAGTTGTCTCAAGAAACAAATCCTTCTAAAGATCAAACATCTCCTTTAAGATATAGAGGGGATTAAATGTTATTGCAAAAAAATTTCAGTAACTGTATTTGAAGCCATGAATTATGTATGTAGAAAAAGACCTGTAGCAGAAATAAAAAAAAACAAAACACCCAACTATAGGTGGCATTATAATTTCAGGTACAGAAGAAAGCATCTCCTGTTGCGTACCATAGCACTTAGTTTTAAGTGACAAAGTTATATGATACTGCAACAATAAAAAGGGAAATTTAGATCTGCAGTAAAAGAATTGAAATGGATTTTCGTCTACCAGGGTCCTCAAAAATCAGTACTGTGCACCATTTACACTAACAAGATGGTTATTTCACATTGCAATAGACATTTTGATGTGCATATACATTATTTAACATTATTGAGAGGGAAATGATGCTTAGCTAGAGTAAAATAAGATCGTACCTAAATCAACTCTTGAACGTCTATAGGAATTTGTTTACTGGTAACCTCTTATAACTTTCACTCTGTATTTTGTTCAATATTCATCAAGTATTTTAAGCAGCTCCTAGTCTTTATGGAGGAGGAAATAATCACTGGGCTCACAGCAGATATATGGATTGCATATTGTGGCTGTAGCTCTCCCAAACTGCCATGGGAAAACGTTCAACGGGTGGTTGAATGGTCATGGTTCATTGCCTGGTTACACTTTTTCCTTGTCGTTTTGAAAAAGCAGCCTCCTAAAGAGCTGAATGCAGGGTCCTTCCCCAGGCAATACAGCCCCTGCCCTTGTCAGTGGTCTTCTCCAGGGCAGTGGTTCTGGTTAGGGATGCTTGAGTTGTTTGACAAGCTGGTTAGGGATGCTTGAGAGCACGCTTCAGGTTTGATTGGAAAGGAAGGACAGCTCAGGGAGGAAAGAACAAGCCATTTGGTGGAAGATTCAAATTATATTTTCCTTCTCCCACAGATCTCTTTTACAAGCTTAGCCAATTCTATGGTACAGCTATTGGGTGTCCAGCTATCAGGGAACAACCTGTTTTTCTGGGCAGAACTTGTACTATTCTACTTTTGCCCAGGATTTCCAGATGCCCACCTAGCATTATGATGCACTAGTTTCAAGTAGCTGTCATGGAAAGGAACACGGCTTAGTTTCTCTGAACATTATTAAACAGCAGCTTTAATTGCTCCAGATTGCTTCCTCTTGTTTTGTCCAGTTTGTTTGACTGTGCAGGCAGGACACCTAAATCCTGCACCCTGATTAAGTCTCAGTTTTGGAGAGGTATAAGCAGACCTGTAGGCATAGGAGAATTTTAACACTAAACTCTGAGCTCCCCATGGAGTTTAGGTGATTCAGGATGTGGTGGCAGTGGGATGTGTAACGGTAGTGGGCAGAGGAGAAGAGGCATGTCAGTCTTACTGTGAAACCATCCTGGCTACTCTGTGGGCCAAATTTCTGCTGTAAAATTGAGACTGCAACAGATCCCTATTTCATAGGCTTGTTATGAAGATAAACACACTTAACAAGGTGTTTTGATATGCTCATGTATAAAGTCTGTGGAATGCTCTCAGTAATTTTATTGGAATTAAAACTGGAGCTTAATTTCCTTTCCTAAGATTTATATTTCTTGAAGTTCTTTTTAAGGTTTCCAGAGGGAAAAAGGATTGAAGATTGTAAACCAAAAAGAAAGAGTCTTTAATCCTTTGATTAAACTTTTGTTATAATGGTGGGGACTATCACCTGAAAGGAAGGTTTTATTACTGAAATATCATTAGATACTATGACTGAGATACTAAGTATGTGCTATAAATTTCTCTTAACTACTGCTGATACTTAAATATTATCCACATCTAAACCTCACATCTAATCAGCCAACTAATCAACTTATTAATCAACGTTTCACAAGTAGTCTTGACCTCTCTAAGACCACAGCATTATCAATGATCCCGAAAGGCACTGATCTGAGATTTGAAAAACCTAGGCAGTATATGAAACTCATAGTTAGGATTTTTATTCAGTATTTTGACCTTGAAACCTCTTGATTCATCAGACTTGTCAGAGACATAAGTAAGGTCAGGTCCTGAGCATCTGGGGACCCTCTGGCAGTCTTGTTTCATTCTCACAAGAAGTCACCGGCATGCAAATGACCCAGCTGGCAGCTCTCCATCAGCAGGACAGTCCCCAAGGCCAGCAGACCTGGTCACTGAGGGGTTTTCCATCGCGGCTGACAACCATTGCTGTTGACCCAGCATTGCTCTGGTGCTCACGACAGAAGAGAGTGAGCACCGCTAGGCTCCCGATGCACGTGATGTCCTACAGCTGGATTACTCCACCAAACCTGCAGACAGCTGGACCTAAAGCAAACTACCTCAAGAGTGGTTTATTTTATTCTGGGGACTAGGCCAGCTCCTGACAACCTGAGATCTGGAGCTCATGAAAGGGGAAAAGACTTCCTTGTGAAGTCCCGTGGCAGACATAACTCATCTGGTTGGAAATCAAGCCAGATGAATTTGATTTCAAACAACACGCTTTTCACACCAGAGTCAATGGACACATTTGGGGCCTTTTTCTTTGCCTGTGGGATTGAGAATGATAAAAGCTATTCATGATAAGAAATCGTGAACAATGTGACTCCGTATGTAAACGTCTGCTTTGTTTAGCTGCAGCTGCAGATCTGTCGCACGCTGTACGCACAAAAGACTCTCCCGTGCATCCTTAATGGGATGCTTTACAGTCTTTAGTCCTGCCTGGTGCTAATCGCTGACCTGGACACAGATCCAATGTTTAAACAGGCTTGTTCCTCGGAAACCGGTGGAGGATGATGAATCCAATTCCATGAGCACCGCATTAATACACACACACATTTCCTCCCTCCTGTCAGTTCCTGAATAGCCTAACCATTCACTACTGCCATAGCCTAACTAGGGACGTGGTTTAGTGGCGGACTTGGCAGTGCTAGGTTAACAGTTGAATTTGATGACCTCAAAGATCTTTTCCAACCTAAACAATTATGATCTTCTACACCAGTATTACCGGTTCTTGCAAACAGCTAATTGTTCTCTAGCCCATCATTACTGTCAGTCAAACTGGGTCTTTTTTTCCCCCAACACTAAACAACAGCAATGCCATTTCTGTCCTCAGCAGTGCTGAGAATAATAGATTTAATTCCACGTTCAGATATTTTGTTCCAATTTTCTACTAGCGTCAGAGGAAGTTTGAGTAGCCGAGAGACATACCGCTTCCAGTGAATGAAAGAGTGCGCTGCTTTGGCGGAATTTTGTGGCAATTCCCTTGTGTTCATCAAGGCAGCAGAGGACATACTCATCAATATTAGCTAAAGACTCCACACCAGGACTCCCTTTGTTGTGACAGTCATGACCTCCATAATACTGACCTTTTCCAGAACAAGTTTTCAACCACAGATCCGAATTACAGACATTTATTACCAGAGATAAAGGAGTAAATCCATTACTGGTGGTAATAATAGATAGTTTATCTTTTATGCACACAAGTGTCTCTGTAAGGGGATCTGGCATACCCTTTGCCAGTGACTCACAGAAGTATTGCTGGAGCAAGGCCGAACGTGAGAAGCTGGGTGCGGGATTTGCTGGCGGGGATTGCACAAGTTTGCTATTGCAGCCAGGGCAGCGCTTGAGAGTTGTGACCTCCAAGTGCTTTTCTTATCTGCATCTTTGGAAAGCTTTCTTTCTCCTTCTGTGCGTGCAACTACTGCTACTAATAATAACATTTCTTTGCCCTTCCCATACCCTGCCTGAAACCATGGTACTAGTCTCTCTGTTTAAGCACCGATTTGCTAGTCAAAGGTCACAATAACCACACTCTCTTTCCCGAGATGATTTTACTCTTATACTTCTTAATTTCATTCTTCACAAGACATCAGAAAGTGCAAATAAAGATCGAGAGCTTAAGGAAGGAAACTTACCCAATGACAGCCTGAGTGATCATTTTCCCCTGAGTTCAGTTATAAGAGTCTGACATGTTCTTAATGAGGGATTTTGGTACAAGGGCTGTATAGTGCCCACTCTCATTCTACCTCTTTCTGGTACCTTTACACATCTCCTGTTGCTTCAACAGGGGTAGTATTAATAAATTAATTATTAGAAAAATACACATAGCCTCAAAAATTATGCACAAGCTATTAACAGCAATATGTAGAGGATAATGTATGATGTTTACTAGCTGAAATAGTAATCAGGCTGATTTAGGTTATCAGCCCTCTCACAGCACAAGACAAAATTAAAATGAGCTACTAGGAAGTTAATTTGAGATGTTTGCTTTTTCAATACAGTTTATGCACCAAGATGACAAAAAATGGTGCAAAAATTGCCATAAGCAAGTCAAAAAAAAATGGCATTAAGGGGATGGTTACAACTAAACATAATATATAGATCTTTATGGGGAAAGCAATCTTGGTAAATCATTTTTGCCTTTTCTGATAGAAGTCAACTGAGGAGCTGGGAGATTTTGTCAAGTATTAGTTGCATTGGTACGTTAAATCAGCACTGATGGGTTTAAGAGTGGGTGATACCTCTTTGTGTCATTTCATGCTGAAGCCGAAACATTTTTTTAGTAGACCAGGAGCAGGGTTGGCTCTCTCGAAATGTAAAATTTCATGAAATCTCATAGAAATCAGGGGAACAACTTTTTAGAACAGTAGTGACATAGACAGAAAGCAAACCATTAAAGGAGATGAATCTCTTTGGATTTCAGTGCTCAAGGTTAAAAAGAAAGGAGGGGTCTAGAATCAAGAATAGGAATAGAAAATGTCCTATAAAAAGGACCAAATCCCCCTCATTTCCTCACACGTTTTGACTCATAACTGCAACTGCAGTTTTACGGAAGAAGCACCACAATTGCTGAGTGAATGTTTCACCTAATTGTTTTATTCAAAACGGTTCCGTACTTGAAAACGCACAGTTGCCTGCAAGACAAGCTTTAATTTCGTGCAGGTAACACAGCTAGGCTATAACCTTTCTGACATTTAGGGGGTTTGATCACTGGCGCTAAATGCTTAACAAGCAGAGATTTGATTGTGTGGCATGAAGCCTGCATAATTTATTTTAATAGTCTGATAAAATCCATTGCACAGTTGAAAGATGCATAAAGATTTGGATAGTGGAAAGGACTATCCATACAAAGATTTCTAGAAATGGCTATGTTATGGGAAGAGTGATGGGGTGTTAAACTGCTGGGAACCATTTGAATAAGAGCATATTTTGAGAATGGGCTAAATACTGTCGTTTTAAGGAGTCCGTGAAAATCACATGGTTCCATATCTTTCTAAAAAGATGAGAGTACCTGACTCCAGTAAAGTAAAAACTGCATCACGGTGTACTGCTCTTTGTAACGTTTGTTATCTATTTATATCAGCCCTGCTGAGTCTGTAAACACCTCTAAACAGGAGAGCAAGTACGGTGCCAGTTGCAATCCATAGCAAACTTCCTACAGGTTTCCCCTACCATTCTGGTAAGGCCATGAACGAATAAAACCCTTCCTAAGCTGAGATTTGTCTTTCACTAAGCTGTTGCCTTTGCAAGGTTTATCCTTGTAGGCTTATATGCACCCCTGAAATATATTAGGGGTTTAAAACGGAAAGCCAGACTGATCCTTGATTACAGAACCTCTTACTACAGTTCTACAAGGCAACAGTAATAAGAAATTATCATGTGTGATACAAAAACTAACCCGCACAACTTCATTATAATCATAAGCGATGGTCTGTTTTAAGAGAGTGTAGTTTTAATTAAGCTGATCTTTGAGGGGGAAGTTGATGGGATTACATAAAAAGATCTTTTCCTCATAATGAAGGTTGGTATAACTTTACAAAATTCAATTATTTCTATCCAATGCTGCATAAGAAATATTTGGGAAATGACTGAAACAATTCTTAAAGCAAATTATACCACTGTCAGGAAACAAGAAATCAGTGTGTCAAAACATGAGGATATTTCTATACAAAGCATCTAGCGAGTGACTTTATATAGACGATCCCTGTCTGAATATTATATTCCTCTCATTAATTTTATCTACAACTAGAAAGAGGAATATTTTCTGTTTGCCATTTGAAATTAAAAAAAATAATAATCCAAATGAAAAATGTCTTCAAACATAATTCAAAGAAGGATGAAGAAAAATGTTATGCTTTAATTCATCTAAGCTTACTCAGTACTGTAAAAAACTAGATACAGGTTTATAGCTTTTGAGATCTCCAAATAACGACATTTTCTGCAGTAAAACCAGATCCATAAAATTCCATCCACTATTCTCACGTATATGTTTTTAATAAGTGGATTTTATATACTTGTTACCTAAAGGAAGACCTAATATAACAGCAAGTGTTATACCATGGACTCTCTACTGTTTATATTTCCAATTAGATCAAATGGTGTTAAAGCTAGAGATGCTCAAACATCAGCCTGGCGAGCCCTGGGGAAACTGGCTGGCTGGATAAACACACAGAGCTGGATAAACATATAGAGCTGGTTAAATTATTCCGTTACACCGATCTAATACCACTGACATCAATGCCAAGCTTAAAATGAAGGAACCAGAGTAATAAGGAGGTAGCACAAGGAATGTTACTACTTGAAGGCTTTTTGGTGTATATATTTTCTAACACTATACTCAGTGCAGTCTAATCCGGCTGTAGTTTATATGAACTGCCACAATATACATCTTCTTAAAAAGAAATTTCTTTTGGATGAAGATGGATACATTTTAAAGCTTACACCCGGCATTTTCTTCCAGTGCTGAAGTGTGCCGAGAAGGGGGACCGAAGTCTTTAAAGGATCCAAAAATGATGTAGAAAAAGTGAATGCATTTTCTGGTTTTAATCCTCTTTTTATCTGCCTCTGTCTCTGTGGGAGCTGTGATTATAATGCAGCATATAAAGATTTTAATTCCTAATACCTTAGTATTAACTAAGTCATTTACCTGGTCAAGTGAACCTACATTATTGTCCCAGTTTGTTTCGTTTTTAAGAATCTCCCGCCTGTGTCTCCGTAATCAACAATTATCTGCTTCCTTGCACTTGTGCTCCAGATGGAGAGTAGGTAAGCAGATGCCTGGATGAATATCTTATTGGTGATGGATCCTTCCTTGCTGCAATTCATGCATATCGTTACAGATCATTTTCACTTCTTCAGCAAACTTTAGCCTGTAAATCCTGGAAATCAAAGCATCATCACCATCCTTCAGATTCCTAATGCAAATTGATAACATTATCATTGGTGAGGTTTTTTGTTTGTTATTTTGGGGGGAGGTAGGTTGGTTTTTAACCTGTAGTAAAGGAAATACAGAACACATGGGAAGCCACACGCTGGGTGTGTCTGGCCAACTGAACTGGGTTCATCAACAAGTAGGACACGCCACCATCAGAAGTAACATAGAAGACTCCCATGCAATTTTGTTTTCTATCTCTAGGATAAGGGCTCAATTGCCAGAATCTGTGAGGAACAGGCAAAGTTTGGGTTTCATTTATCACGTCACAAGAAGATGGATNGCCAACACGTTGCCTTTCGCCTACTTCCCTCCTTGCTACACTCAAGATATTTGAGCAAGTTAGAGAATTACAAAAGTAATAACTCCATGATATAAAAATAAGAGGAGACACAAAAACATCTATAAATGGGTATTATAGGTATAAAACCTTTCTGCAGAACTTGAATAAGAAATCCACTTGAGTTACCGAAAAAAATCCCCTTTTAATTTTGAGCCCACCCGTGCGTGCACAGGCATCACGGTTGTCCCGGCATCACCCTCTGTTTAAAGCCCCTGAAGCCCAACAGTTTCCCTTGAACAGAAGAGGATTCAGGGAGTGCCACCCCACCGCAGAGGATATCTGAGCACTTTTCTCTCTTTTTCATGCTTATTTGCACTAAATGGGCTGGTCAGACCCCTATGGTTTGAGAGAAGGAGATTGACAGGGCCTTAGAGAGGAGCTGAGATTGTGGCTCAGAGGCAGATCTTCTCCAGCACATCTGTGCGTTGTTCTGTATGGATATTAAGTCATTATTATTTAGATATTCAAATATAAATATAGGTTCCTAGGGTTAAAATAATTTACTATTTTCACTAGCTTTAATATTTGAACTTTTGACTTTAATTTTCTTTCACGTTAAGCATTAGTCGTGCCCAACATATACATATAATTGAAAACCAAGACAAAATAATGGATTTTCAAGTTATTCAAAGGTAATTCTCATCTCAGACAGCAACACTGTATTTTTCTCAGGAGATGTGGAAAGTTTAAGAATTATCGACTTGATCTGAGTCCATATGAAGTCAGCAGAAAAACTCAACTGCCAAGACTTCTCAGCTTGTGCGGACACATTTTTTTTTTCACAGGTTGTTTTGCATTTGTTAATTTTGATGTAGAGAGGGGACCACTAGTGTTTTGGCGCAGAATGCACATCTAGATGTCTGAGGTTAGGTATACAGGACTGACAGCTTTGCACATAAACTGAATTATAGTAGCACTGTGCACTACAACAGCAATTTCACCAAAAGCCAGAAAAATTGAAGGCTGAATGGTGTCAGAAACAGCTTCCTTCTCCCAGCTGCCCTTGGCCCTTTCTGGGATGTTGGTTTTCAAATGTAAAACTGGTACAAATGTAAAACTGGTACAAAACAGAAGACCGAGGAAAAATAGCTGGCAAAGTACGTAATAGGTGATTTAGCCTGATGTAACAAACACCCATGCAATCAGAGGCAGAAGTGGAGTAGGACTGCAGAGCAACTGCCAAGGAAGAAATGGAGCAGGGTGTCCTAATGCAGGTTGGCAGGGATTGCACATCCTTCCCCCTGCTTTATTAATTCAAGGAGTAGCGCTCAATATCAGAACAGAAATTTCTTACAAACTTTGTAATAATGATATGTAATATAGGAAATGCAAAATGTATGATGAAGAAAAGCTAAGAAGGTCTTCTAGAAGTAGCAAAAGTGATTTTTATAAGATTCCATTGAATAGCATGGAGTGACATGACCCACTGACATTGTCTTTTCCCAGGGATCTGGGAAAAACTATGCATTCACTAGAAAAATAATGATTCCAGAGTCTTGTAAAAATATGAACACACAAGGGAAAAATAAATGCATTGACAACAATTGATGATATCTGATGTTATAGCAGCTGAGCAACCTCATTCAAATGATGGGAAACACGGGTCACAAAGAGGGGCAGTGCCACCAGAAGATGGCCTTCTGCTGGCACCAGAATGCCTGTCCAAAGAGATGCGACTGCAGAGGCAACAGGTAACATCTGCAAACACTTGTGCAAAACGTGACCTCTGAGCAGCATGCCAAGTATTAGATAAAAGAAAGCTATGCTTGAAAGGAGCAACTTAGTGTGTAGCTTCACTAACTTCTGTAAATTGAGAGGTTTTGTGAATTATTCTATTTTAGTCTAGTTTTCTGAGCTCTCTCACAGCTGAATGACT
>VZTV01060600.1:0-22498 GCA_013400875.1 Anhinga rufa
CAAATCAAAAAATTAAATAAGAAATGCCATCTTATTTAGAATGGCATCAATTTGACTATGCAAGTTAATAAATGAGAAATACTGTTTCTGCCTTACTTTCATGACAGCATTAAATGTTAACAAGAAAAGTTGTTCTTCACTGGAAATCAGTTCAATGCTACGAATCACACTGGCATAAATCACATCAGGAAAAGCAGTTTTTGGATTAATCTGGTCAAGGCTGCTGAAGCAGAATAGAGCCTGTATTTCTGGGGACTTTAGTCCCATAAAAAAAAAAAAAGTAACTATTTCTTTCACCATGTCCTCCTTTAAGTCACACCACAAGACCTGGTATATCTAGAATTTGTAAGGAAAGGTCACTTCCTCATCAGATTTTTATTTTCCAGCAAAATATCTATTCATCTCCATTTCTGGGCATTGGAAAAACATTTATTAGAGCATAAGTACTGCTGTATTACAGGTACTGTGAGGGTGCATCACCAAATATGAATGGGTACCTCCAGACAGATGCTACAACCCACAACACACCACTTTCTCTTCTAATAAAGGGAATCAATGACTGGGTCTCTGATCATACTGAATCCTAAGAAATACATCTACCATGGATGGAAAAAGAAAATCCAACCTGCAATTTCAATATATTAGAGCAGCAGTCAGCCAGAATCCAAGTAGGTTTCAGGTTTCATTACAAGCAAAATTTAAAAAGCCTCTATACTTTTCTGTTTTATTGAAAGTTTACTTCCAGCTTATAATTAAATATATCTAAAAATACAAAATAATAAACCCCCATTTTTCTATTAAGAGCAGTTTCAAAGGAAATCTTTTAAATACTCCAAACTTCTTCCTTATTAACAACATTAAAGGATCTAACACACACACAAAAAAAAAGGCAGTGATCTGCTAGTGAAATACTAGTCAAGTCATTACAATCTCTTTCATATATATCTCATCTAAGGCTGGAATAAAATTCCCTTTCTGACTGAGATGTGTGGCTACCATGGCAGTCCCATGGTCAGGGACAATCTTTATTCACGTCTACTTTTTTTGCTGCTGAACTCTTCATACACCACTACAAAAATTGGTTGAAACCTTTTGCATCCAATTCCTTCACTGTGGATGTCCCTATACATTCAAAGATGATTTAGAGTACAGTGGTTTTAGCCTTAAGCAGTCTTGTTAGGAAAAAGTTTTCAACTAGTCTTTTAAGTGAGCTTCCTGTTGTACACAGCTGTACTTGAGGACGGAAAGCAAAACGGAAACACATCTATTTTGCCGGGGAAAATATTACACTTCTACGAGGTAGATGCAGTGGAGTTAGTATAGCATTATGAAAAAAAAAAATGTTAAATTAATTTCCTATTTATTTTGTATTCTGAAAACTGCTAGCAAAATATTAGAATCTGGAAATTAAAGTTTCATTCTTCAGCACAATGACTTGCTATTATTTCTATTACACAAGTGAAAACTGGGAATGGGGTGAAGTATCCTTTCATTTCAAATGAGCAGAAATACAGTGTAAGAGAGGAATCTTTGCATTCTACATATGTAACCATGGTCTCCATATTTGAACAACATTATTATAAGATGTCTACAAATAGCATGTAGACATCACATATAGACTATAGCGTAATGCCTTCTCAAAATCTCTGGCCTTGACACTTCAAATGCAAGGAACTGACATGAAATGAATACTGTTAGTATCTTTCCATTTGGGGGACCGGGGGCATTATGCATTTTTTGGACTTTCCGATTTATATTTACTACAAGCTTAACTGGGCAAACATTTCATGAGTTAACGCTGGCTTTCTACACTGCATAGCTATTTCCATAGCTAGTGTCTGATCTCAGACAAAGAAACCCTTCTATTGATCAAGCTTATGAAAGTGTCTGTTGATTGCCTCGATCTACCAGATATATGACTGCTTCATATGGGAGCCTAATACAAAACAATCACTCAGTAGCAGTTAATCAGATATGTTAAATGCAAATTAAGTAAAACGGAAAAGATACAGCACCAATTAAGGATGTTTGAATGAAATATTTTTCTTAACCAACCTATTTTGAGCCAGAGGGCTGTGCTCCTGGGACTTTTAGGGCACAAGCATGGCACTAACCCCCCAAAGCATCATCTGCAGTGCTGACACCATCCAGATGCCAAAATAGTAGAAGCAGACTCAACAATGAATGTGACTAATAATATGGGAATTGCACTGAGCATAGATGTGTCCCTCTGTAGTACCCACGTGCAGACCTTGCACAAAGCAGGCGTAATAGCTAATCATCACTCTTCAGCTTTAAACACTCCTTACCTTGGGGCTGCTCTTAGTGTTTCCTTTCTCCAATATCAATAAACATAGAAATAGCATGCTGAGCAAGTACAGCTCTGTTTTTGCATGCTAAAACACTACTTGAAAGCATAAATGCATTTTGTTAAGAACAAGGATTCCTTACACAGTTTATAGATTAGTATAGAAAAAACAATTACATCAGCAGAGGAATGTAAAATTTGACCTTCAGCTAGACAGTGATTGGCATTGACTGTAATTCTTCATGAGATTTCACATAATCAACGTGTTGATTCATGTTGATCAGTCGCTCTTCATCAGAACCACTTTGCATGAGAAAACAATCCAGCATTGGCATTCGAAAGTGTAAGGTCTGTGACAAATGTAACTGGAAACTAAAGTTATGGGGAAAATATCAAAGAGAAGTTTGAAAATTATTTTATTTGACTTTTAATAAAATAATACAATCACACAAGTTTTATACACTTAAGACTGAGAAGGGTTTATTGACTTAATCAGTTGCTTTGGTCTATGTTAGTTGCAAATTCACCGATTAGATTTTTTTTATCTTTGACTTCTACCAACATCTCAGACAGATGCATGTATACAAGGTTGTCTCCTCCCTATTGAGTCTGTTTTATTCAGCAGTTACTGGGGACCCTACAAATATGATGTAAGAGCTAAAGACAGACATCCATTCCAGATGATACAAGTCAGACTGGGAAGTAGACCAGTACAGTTCCTTCTACATCAGCCATTTAAAAAGGTATATCCCAGTTAAAAAGATATCTACTTACTAATCCTGTTTGAGATGGATTCTATGTCCTTGTAATGATATCATCAGTTATTCTGTATTAGATGCATATACTCTTTGCTATGATGCACATCACCAACAGAAGTTATCTACATTACCAAAACTTGGGTATTGCCTAACTGTACAACTGCACATTTAAATTCAGTGATTGCACATAAGCAGTTAATAATTGACATAGAACAGGTGATTTTCTGATATTCTTGTGCACTTGCAATGACTGCACAGGCAAACATGGGTACACAAAGTAGAAGGAAACCTGAGCCTCATTAAAAATAAGGCAGTGACTACAATTAAATAGAACTTTTAGGACCACAGAACAGGAAGTGTCACCAGGTCGAGTCGATTCCCACTACAAACAACAACTACTTGTACCTTTCTGGGAACTAACAAAGTTCCAGTTTTGATAGTTAAGGGGAAACAGAATTAATTATATTTTTTTTAGCTCTGATCAGTTACAATTAGAATTTCCCTTTCAACAGATCAGAGTTTCAGGGCTTTCTGGAGGGAAAAGTAATAACACCTCAGCAAAGGAAGAAAGCCTGTGGTTCTTCCAGCTGTATAAACAAACTTCCACCTTAATAGCTCTCAGTTCTACAAAGAGTACAGATGCTATGCCACATACTTCAACACCCACAGATGCAAGCTCAGGATCAGAAATACAAAATCTTTGCAATTATATTCTAAAGTTTGTGACTACATTAAACATAGAAGTCAGCTGAGCCCAAGGCTCAGTACAAATTGTTGACAAAACCCACCCCAGAAGAAGCTGTATAAGTCAAAATAACATTCCTCAGTAACAATATACTCTTTAGGAAACATTTGATATGAAAAAAAAAGAAAATATTAAAATGCCTCCCTCACCACACCTGCAATGTGCATTGGGTTTGTAAAACAGTTAATCGGGTCATCAAAAAACGTGAAGAGTAGTTCTTTACACAGCAGTTAAATCATAAAGGAAGGCAACTTACAAATCAAATTCAAATGGATTTTATCTTTATCTGGTCAACAAACAGGAGTTGTCAATCAATACTCTGTTGCACTCTAAGAGCTTCAGTCACTGTACCACTTATTCACTGCTCTGATCATGCACATGTATATGTGCATTTTAATAAAAACCCCATTCAGTGTCCCTGTTTCTTCTCTTATATAAAAGAAATATAACTTGCCTGATGTTAAAAGGGCTCTTAATAAAATAAAGATTCTCAAATAATTAAAAAAAAAAAAGAAAAAGGAAAAAAAGTTAACAGGAACTTCCACCTTATTAGCCCCCAGTTTACCCCCAGTTTATACTTTAGTAAAAACTTACAGTAACCATTTTCCAGCCCTGAGCCATAATACCCTCATATTCCCCAAGTAGAACTCCAAAAAGACAATTGAAAAGGAGACACATCTCTTCAGTTGATTTGCAGATCAAATACATTGACAGTGTTCTGGTCCTGGCTCTCCCTGTATGGAGAGCTGCATTCACAGCAGACACGTTTGTACAAGACCCTAAATATGCATCCTGTGCTTGTAGCTAAAATATAGATACCTATATGAATATAACAGTTTGGATAAGAATTTTGTGCTGAATGTGTAAACAGAAGCAATTTCGAAAGTATTGTGGAATTGTGCACCTTTGTAAGGAAAAATAACATTCAATCTTTCTTGGCTATACACACATGTGTATACATATTGCGAAGAAGGTCATTTCAGCTGGCCCCTTTTTAAATTATTCATTGTTGCACACACAAATTTTTAGTACTATAAAAGGTCACTCCTCTTCTGATTCTGCAATGGTTTCTTGTGGAGTAAAGAAGTGTCCCATGAATATGCAGACACACACCCCTGTAACACTTCAGTCACTGTGCATTAATGTGTGCTCTCTGTATATTTCAAAGTCAAACAAATAATACCTGTCATGAACATGAATTTCTAATATCTTCTATATTTCATTTTAAATGAAATGTCAAAATGATGGAAAATATTTTCCAGAAAGTTTGCAAAGGGCAGTGTCTAGTAAAAAGCTGCAATATGTAATTCTGCACTGGTGCAAAACATTATTAAAGGGACATTGCCACAGTTTAAATCAGATTTTTAAAATCATTATTTTACTTACCTTTGTCAATCCTTACAGAGTGTAAACTGAGAATAGAAATTTCTTTGTAATCCTGATTTGCCATTCTCCAATTACAACAGCCAGTGAGATTTCCCTGCAGCTGAGAAAAATGGATGCCAGTATATACTTCTTCCTTTGTTATGTAGTATCATGTTGACATAATGTTTACAAAACACACTGAGCTGGAAGCCAAGTTTGGATGGGTGGTGTTTGCAAAAGATTGATTTTCCTGGCTCTGTCACCTGGCGTGTATAATAGTGCTTTTATACATTCATTCACCAACATTGGTTCAGCTTATTAAGCACCAAGGAAGTCTTAATCAGTTTATATGAGTATTCCAGTCACTTATACTCAAAACACAAGATGCCTTTTACATCAACAAGCCAGGCCCAGCAGCTCTCCTCAGCTCCTTGACTTGATATCTTTCTCCTGTCCTTGCTCCCTTCCTCATAGCTCTCAAGTAGTATTTTTTTGTAGTCACTCAACTGCCTGTTTCTTTTGCTTTTCTTCCCTGTCACAAGGGCACGTTGCTGGCTCAGGGTCACTTGCTGCCCCCCAACACTCCCAGGGCCTTCTCAGCAGAGCCGCTTTCCAGTAGGCTCCCAGCCTGTGCTGGTGCCTGGGGTTGTTCCTCCCCAGGGGCAGGACCTTGCACTTGCTCTTGTTGAATTTCATCAGGTTCCCCTCGGCCCGGCTCTCCAGCCTGTCCAGGTCTCGTTGGATGGCAGCACAGCCTTCTGGCGTATCAGCCAGAAAGCAGCCGGAACTGTCACTTCCTACAAACCCAGATACAGTCAGCCTACCTTCCCCTCGGAAGAAGAGCTTCTCAGGACACTCCCCTAGATGCATCAGGATGAGAGACTGCAAACACACAACTCTTTCTGGCAAATATAAAAATGTTTAGCCTGAACAACCACCCAAAATGTAAACAGTGCTACAGTGCTTTTCTATTTCACTTCAGAGTAATCCAACAGTTGGTAAGTAGTTATGCCTTCCTTTAATATGCAGCAGGTACAAGTTATGCCTCCTAGTCAGCCCTTCAAGGCCAAGTACAGGTACAGTCTCTCCCCACTCAAAGGAGCAGTTGCCGATTGAAAACAATGAACTTGAACTTTAGCAGGTACAATTCACAGCAATACCATTAATTCAAAGAATCCATGTTGATTTATGCCTGCAAAGGTTGTTAACTAATTACTAACTAATAAATCCTGCTGTACCCAATCAGAAGTAGCAAAATTGTTCCTTTTTTGGAAGAACTTTGGTAAAGTCAGTCAGATTTCCTTTTTATTTGTATAAACATTTTGCTTTAACTACCAAAGCCTTCTCTATGCAACCCTTTTGTTCCTCAAGCATTTTGAAAGGTTTGGGTCTCAAAGATTGCTTCAACTAGAATTATATGATCAGCTGTTGGATATTGCCCGTTTACTGAAAAATTGTAAACAGATTTTGTGTTCCTGAGCACGCTGTGAAACAAACAGCAATACAATTTCTTCAGTCATTGTTCTAAGCCTTTTGGCAGCCTGCAACTTGCCAAGATGCTAACTTCCACTTGTTTTTTTTTCCATAGTTGCTCTGCAAATACTTTTCTAACCAGTGATATGATTCCTTCATAATCACATTTTGGAGTTTTGGCTCCCTCAGTTTACCCACCCCCAAAAGAGCCCTTCTTCCACCCAGGGAATGATACTTGACCTCTTCAGTGCTACAATAAAATATTCTTAGCCCACATAGCATAGATTCCAGACAGCCCAAACAGTTTTTCCTAATGTGAGGGCTGTCAGTGACTCCCTTTCATATCTCATAAAGGAACTTAAGTTGTGCTGCTTAGGAGGTGAGGGGAATAGGTATGTTTCCTTGGTGGGATTGCTTTTCTCCAAAATTAATTGTAGCATTCACACCCTTATGTTTCCTCTTTCAGCTCATGCACTGGGTGTTTGGTTTGTGTCCTGTGCTGGTGAATCTTTAACCCAATAAATTCATCTTTCACTAGATTAGTTATGTTCATAAAAAGAGAAGAAGTTGTTAAGCCAAGTGATATTATTTTATCATTAGCTAAAGAATATGGGAGAGTGAGGTTTGGTGGTTTTTGGGAGGGTGCGGGGTTGGTTTTTTTAAAGTTGGCATAATCTCAATTTCTTCCAACATGAATATTTCAGACTTGTGATCCATCCAAACACAGTTCACACAGATGAAAAGATGAATCTTACCAAAAAGAGAAAGCATTGATTTTCAGGCAGCAAATGAATCTCTAATGTCCATACTACCTGCACTGTGATCTCTAGCAGATAAATTATTAATGCAAGTATATGAACATCATTTTGTTGTGATTAGATTTCACTTAAATTTTAATTTAAAGAAAGTCACAGGGGATTGAAGAAGCAGTCACATAAGATAAGCGAGTCAGTCAAAGTTTTATTTTTCATGTTTGTGTGCTGGGATTATCTGGAATCTTATCATTCATGCAGCAAATTACCAAGAACTACATTAAAAATGTGTATAGCCATTTTCATTTTTGAAAGATTCAAGACTATAAATAATTAAATGGGTGAGACATCTGTTATTTATGAGCTGAAATGACAGTTATAATTTAGTTCTTCGTTTAGCTGAGCCTGACATATTGAGACTAAGTAAAAGAAAACATAGGAAATATTTTAAAATTACATCCACAGAGCTTAGACCTTCCAAGGGTGCAAATCAAACACTGGGGGGGGTTTGTTTGTTTTGTTTTCCTTCAAGGCCCATCAGAAAACACTCTTCATTCATGACCTAGTATTACATGTCCATGTGGATTCTGATGACAAGGTACAGCAACCACAGTGGCTTCACAAAATAAATCAGCCATAGTACTTCTTTGCAGACATTCTGAAGAGCCAAACTGTTTACTCAGCACATGGACAGCAACATCAGGCATGTTGCTCAAACCACAGCACTATTGTGAAGCAGTTATTTCCCATACTTTTCCCATACCTTTTCTCTCTACAACTGTACTCCTGCACTTCTCTATCTAAACATTACACTGACCTTTTTCAGTGAACATATGAAATTCATAGACTTACTTTCTCCCAGGGCAAACAGGAACTTGGTTTATTAGCAAATAAAAGGGAACATACGCAATAATACATATACCATTCCTGATGCAAATCACATTGTTGTGAATGGAAATATTCCCTATGAGAAAATAAAGGACTCCAAAAACTGTGGAACAAGGTTTCCATAATGCTGGCTGAGTCAAATAAAAATAAAAGGTGCCCATCTTCACCTTGCCAACTTGCATGCTGAAACTTGTGCTTTGGTTTGGGGAGGAGAGGTTGGCTTTTTCTAAACCTATTGTTTTTCCCTCTCTCTCTCTTTTTAAGAAAAAACAAAATAATCCCTTAGGAACAGGCTTTTAAACCTTCTCCCTCACCATTGTTTGTTGAAACTACTTAACATCTCATATGTCTGGTAACTTTGAAAGAAAATGGATTGGGCCTAGATTACAGATTTGCTCATCAAAGCACTTTTGAAGACTTCAGTAAACGAAAAAAAAAAGTGAACAGAATGTAAAAACAATTTTTTTAAAGTAAAAAAAAAAATTCTTGTGATCCCAGTTATTTGTATACAGCCCAGCTTCAAAAAGCATATGCCCTTCAAAGCCCAAGTACCCAGAAATCAAAACTCCTAAACTGAAGAGATGCAATTATTTGTATAAATCTATCATTACAATTCATTTCAGATCAAGTCTACCTTAGAATTGACTTTTCCCACTCTCTATTTGAGAAAGCCAGATTCATAGCTTGAGGGCAACATGGGCGGATAGGGGGGAAGATCCTCTAAAATGGAAGCTTTGCAATAAAGAAGAATGTCATAATTCTTCTCAAGCTGAGGAGAATCAGGTCTGGACTCCCAGGTGATCAGTCTGGGACAGAACTGCTTTTCAGAGGTGATGAACATACATAGTTTTCACTGAAATCAATGGTAGTCATCATTGCTCTTTCTCTGAAAAACACTGCTGTGCTGAGAGAAAGCATTGATGACATGTGTTGAATCCAGTGATAAAGGAGGGTGGTGGAAAAAAAAAATGGAAAAAGGCCTAAGTCCAGATACGTGAGCTTTGTAATAACAAGCTATCTTTTATTAGATCAGTTATGAGAGGCAGACAGAAAGGGAAAATATTCTAGCTGGTCTCATAAAAGACTTTATCTGTCTCTATGAACACTGCATTTCTTAAATCCTAGGCCATCACTGACACAACAACGTTACTACCATGCCTAGAATCTGCAGTAACTTTCTTTTGATATCTTCTAGTTTCACGGAGGACCAACTATATGTTCAGGATCTCAGGGTAGTATAACCCTCCCAGTGCTACAGAATTGTAATGTTTACTTTTGGTGAAGCATGGAAGAATACCAATGTCTCAGGTTGTTGTTTCTTCACCTACTGCAATACAAGGAAAAAGACATTTCAAAAACCTGTCTGTTTTACATCTTTTCTCTTAAACAAGAAAAGGCAACACAAAATAATACTGACATTTCATTCCTGCAGAAGAAATTAAAAGTCTTTCTTCTCATTTTATCACATTTTTCATTGGTCATTGCGCATTTATTTAGTAGGATAAAAGTGGAAAGTATTGGGTTTTTCCACATACACACAGAGGGAAAAAAAAAGAGAAAATGAGGAAAAAAAATGGAATCTATCCTCTTTTCACTGGAAGATTAGCTTGACTAAAAAAAAAAAATCACAACAACTTTTCACGATATGTAAAGAATTACTTTTCTCCCTCCAATACGTAGCAGTTGAGATGCTTATTAAAAGGGAATCTGGAAGAAGGCAGCATGTGTTGAGGAGCATTCAGGCCAAAGACACCTGCTCTAGATGTCAGGAATATTAAAAAAAACAGGGTATCAGGAGAAAAATTAAACAGTACTAATCACACAGATGAAATTAAAAGCTTGTAGATAAACACTGCTGAGATGCCACCCCATGAGTATAATCACTTGCAGCCACAGAAGTAAGTTTCCAAAGTCACAGCCTGATATAAACTTGGTCATATACAACCTATAACTTTACAAAGGTGAATAGGCTCATTTCGAATCCATTACTTTATTATTTTTTTTTTGTCAGAGGAAACTAACATATGTCCTGAAAACAGCTAATAAAAGATAAGAACATGAGCAGGACTGCACGAAATAGACTGTTATAAGGTAGTATTTTAGAGCATCTGGAAATCAGATGTCAGCTGGGTCACTTTGGGTGAAGAGAAAAACACCTGCTCCAGTCCCAGCATGTGGGAGCTATTTCAGCAGTGGAGCTGTGGATTGCCTATCTACAGGAATATACTGCATCTGGAAAACACTTTCTGGTTAGCTCTACTTGAAATGCAGATTCATCTGAAGGTCCTAGATCATTAAGGCACATTTTTAAATGTAGTAATGAAGTACAATTTTATTTTTGTAAGTCAAATTTCATTAGGGAACTCTAAAAGATTTATAGAGCAGAAATTACATATGAAACTACCAACAGCATTGCTTCTCATAGCCCTGAGGCAAAAGAAGAAACACACGCAAACGCTCTGAGGCAACAGAAGTAATTATTACTTATATGAGCTAAAGCTCAAAGCCTAGCAGTGAGAAGGTATTAGCTCTCTTCTAAACAAAAAGGAGGCCAACTCAGCATTTGTTTTCTTGACACAGCTCAGTGCTTGTCTGTAACAGGCAGAGAAACATTTGACAGGTTGTTGGAAACATTGAGAAAGTTTGCCTTCCCAGTCAACAACCCAGTGGCCTTTGGTTCACTCAAGGCTGCAGCAGCACTGAGGGGGGAAAAAACTCTGCTACCTCAAGACTTACAACTATGAATCTACATGTGGCTAATACCAACTGCTTATATCTACATGTGGTTAATACCAACCAAGCAAGTCTTGGGGAAAAGCTCTGCTGGCACTGATTAAAGGACAAATAAGTAATATTTGCTGCCACTTAACAGCCCAATGAGAGTAACTGATTACAATAGTTTTGATACTGAGCCTAGGGCACTGAAAATTGAGCATATGACCATGGTCAGATTAGTAAAAAAATTTTGCCATCACAGAAGATAGGGACTGACCATGTTGTAAAGCAAAGAAAAAGGCAGACAGGTGCTGAAACAGGGAAAGATCTGCTCTGTAAACAGGTTTAGTATTCAGTATCTGAAGAAGGTGCTCTCAGCTTTTTACTATACTGAACAAGGTGTATGTCATATGTCACAGAGATTCACACAGATTCTTTCCCTTATTTGACTACCATGCTATTCTTGCAGCAGAGGTTTTAGGCATTACAGCAAATATTGTCAGATTTAAAAACAGGGGTATCTTTTATATAGGTACACATTACATATTAAAAATATCAAAAAAATGTTCAGGATGAATGAAAACTGCAAATCAAATTTCTCACAAAACAAAAATATAATAACTTAAACAATATTAATTTTAAAGCAGATAACTGAAATACTCCACTACTACCATCAACACCAATCTCATATTAAAAATGAAGGGAGAGTATGTTAAAAATCACAAAGTTAATCAACCCTTCACTTGTACTCTTCCCGATATACCACTGAAAAGCCTAATACTAGTGTGATAGATCAGACTTTTGCAAAATCCAAGGATTATGAATTCTGTAGCTATATTATGGGTAAAATAACTCCAAACTACACAATACTATTCTCCATATTAATGCTACAAAAAGAGTTGATCAAAACTTGCCATTTCTGCTTCCCCACCAAAAGAAGTCAGAACTGAAAAATTTCCCAAACTAGAGTAAATATGGAAAATAAATTCCACTTCAGATATAAACTCAAAGTGTAATATGAAACATAGTCTTTTCTAAAAAATAGTTGTCAAAATTTTAGAATATTATGAGCTAACGAAGGTTTTGAAGACAGCTTTGCCTCTAGTTCATGGAGTGCTCAGTTTCTATATTTCCATCAAGTGTCAATATATCAGATTTTGTCATTACAAATACAAATGTAAGATCTTGATTTTAATTACAGGATGTTTCCATGAGTGCTAAACTGTGGCTATCAATAAGATTTTTTTAAAAAATCAAGTTAAAAAAAATACACCAGCTTGTCTGTTTCTCTGTCAGGAAATGTCAGTAACAGGACATAGTGTATCCCAGTGCACTATAATAAGGTATATCCTCTCCTGTGCCAATACTACTGACTTAATAGGATGTCACAAGAAAATAAAGTGACATAAATATTTTCAAAAAAAATATTGGAACAAAATTTAATTTTTTAATGAAAGTATTGAAGGGAGAGGGAATTAAGAAATGTTTCTTTGAAGCTGATGTGATTTCATGACAAAAAAATACATTTAATTAGCAATTAAATACTGCTTCAAATGAAATTAAAACATAAGTGCTTTTTTGCATCCACTGATAAAGTATCCTCAAGAGTTAAAATCATAAATACATACAGTCTGTTGGATAAACAGCTGAATGCCCTTCTAATCCACCCATACAATAGAAAGAACAAACCATTTGCCATCCTATAACAATGCTTCTAAAATGCGGGAAAAACAAGTTGATAGGATTTTAGGTTAGTTTACTTTTTAATTATTATGATAGGAAGAAAGAAAATCCAACTCTAAGCTTTGAAAGGATGAACAGCTCTGCATGTGCAAATCATGTTTCACCACAGTTTAAAGTACATATGTAACTATTCTCAAGCTATTATGCGCAAAACAAAAGTAATGGAAATTTTGTATTCTCCTCCCACTTGCATAATAGCTGACTGCATCTAATTGAAACCTTCCTCAAAACTTTCGAGCTGAGACTAATGATGGCAGTTTTGAGACAGGAGAATTTTTCAAAAATGTAGTTGGTGGGGATAAAAACAGGGCTATAATGAAAGTCTGTTTGCAACATTAACTACAGTGTTTACTGGTGCAGAAATACCAGAAATTATCAACATACATCTTTGCTCAGGTAGGCTGCAGATAGAATTTGTATGGCAAAAGGGAAATCCTTCACTGGATTTCCACAAGAGCAAGGTATATTATCCCAAAAGCTTAGTGTGAAAGAGAAAAAAATATTAACTTTGATTTCTACAAGCCACTTGGCTTGACTTTCCCAAAGCAGAGAAAACTGCTTGTAGATGTACAACAAAAAGTCAAGGGCAAATCTTGAACAAATAAGAACCATGTTAGCATTTCTCATGTGAGTTGTCCCAGTTGTAGTTCAGACATGAAATAAAGGTTTTGTTGATCACAGTAACAAGTGGTGATACTTCAGTATAGTGTACCAGAAACAAAAATTTCTGTAACATCGATCAGTTTATACAGATATTTACAGTCATATCTGGGGGAAAAAAATTGATATTTGATGTAAAGAAGACCTATCTGAAATAGTTCCGTAGTCTCTAATCTAAGGTAAAAGGTATTGAAATTTAACAAACTGTAACATGTCCCAGGGCATACATATTTACTGTTTATAGGAGATGGAGGACTAGATCCTTCCTTCAGGACTTGAAGGAATACTAATTAGGTTTGCTGATGACACAAAACTGGGAAGAGCTGTTGACACTCTCAAGGGCAGAGAGGCCCTGCAGAGGGATCTGGACAGACTGGAAAGCTGGGCAATCACCAACCGTATGGAGTTTAACAAGGGTAAATGCTGTATTTTGCACCTGGGGCACGGCAACCCTGGCTGTACAGACAGACTGGGGAATGAGGGGCTGGAGAGCAGCTCCTCAGAGATGGACCTGGGGTTTCTGGTGGATGGCAAGTTGAACATGAGCCAACAGCGTGCCCTGGCAGCCAAGAGGGCCAACTGTGTCCTGGGGTGCACCAAGCACTGCATTGCAGCCANACAACAGGACCCGAGGGAATGGCAGGAAGATGTGCCAGGGGAGGTTTAGGTTGGATATTAGGAAAAGGCTCTTTCCCCAGAGAGTGGTGGAGCTCTGGAACAGGCTCCCCAGGGAGGCAGTCACGGCACCCAGTCTGGCGATGTTTAGGAAACACTTGGACATCGCCCTCAGAGACATGGTGTGAATTTGGGGTTGTCCTGTGCAGGGGCAGGAATTGGATTCAATGATCCTTATGGGTCCCTTCCAACTTAGGACATCCTATAATTGTATGATTCTAGATGCAGTAAAGGACGTAAGCCTAGAAGCCTTAGTACGTAACCCTATAATAGCCTAACAGCCTTCCTGTTTTACTTATTGTCTTCTATGCCAATGTCAGGACATGTGGGACACCCAGATGCTTGCCTCCTGCCTATAATCCTTCTGAAACAAAGAAATGAAGCATCCCTCTGTCTTAGGAAGCCACCAAATGAGCAAATTTTAAAAGTTAGGGCTCTGTTTCTATGAAGGTTTCATGACATATGTTTTGACAGAAGCATGATCTGAGTGTACATGTTATCTAGCTGTAGACATAGCACAGGCTAATACTTGCAAACTTAAATGTTGCATTCCTGGGTGGGTTCTCAAATGGACCCAAGAAAGTCAGATCATGAGCTCTGCTGCCTAGTGTAAAAGACGGAGCCAACAGATGGAAGAGGATCAGCAACTTTAACAGCAACTTTAACACAAAACCAGTCCTAGCCAGCATGCTGCAGGGAATGATGTGCGTCTCAGAAACATCACAACTGGCACCACAGGAAAACAGGCATTTTCCTCACTTTCCCTACACCCAGGTCCTTATACTGATTCTGTTCCATCTTAAGCAATACAGTTTTACTGACTTTGAATATCTAAAGCATAAATAGGTGAATAAAAATGAATAAAAATACTCAGGCTTTCCTTAGCTATTTAAGGAAAAAAAAAAAAACCAAACCCAACACCAAAACAAAAACAAAACAAAAACACACCACCACCAAAAAAAAAAAAAAACAAACAAGAAGCAACTCCAAAAAACCCCAACCAACTTTTTCATTGTCTACATATAAACCACACACAAATATCTGTCATTGTCAAGCTCCTTCCCTTGGATTTCTTGCACTGAGAATCCAATTTAGAGGTATATTTCAGTAGTGCAGTGATGTTCATTCACCTATTAAGTTAATCAGTGGTATTTGTTCCCTCTGGATATGTTTCTGAAAAATTCTTTTAATCCAACCTTTCTTTTCAGGATGGCAGTCGAGACTGGAGGCAAAACAAAATTAACTGATTGTACCAAGCTACCGGGTTGCATGACTCAGCACTACAGATACTAAAAATTCAGCTGCAGAAAGGCACAAAGTGCTCACAAATACCTGACAAGGCCTGCTTTTCTTATTTGCCAAGCTGAGTCTCTGAGAAATTTCGTAATGGACTTGTAGCAGCGAGGAACAGGAAGCTAAGAATACGTTTGTACGGGATGGACAGCCAGTCTTGAGCTGATGCAGGCAGTACTTCTACATAGCATAGCACCGTACCACTCTGCAAGAGAGCATTAGTGCAGTGCTGCACTCAAGCCAACAGGTCCTGCTGAGCTCTGCAAGCTTGCAATCACCTGCACAACTTCCCACTGCAAAAGGAGCCTGCTTGACGTAGTTCAGGGATATCTATCTAGCTTAGTGAAAGAGTGTAAGAAAGCCAGCCAAAATTGTTGGCCCCTGGCATGATGGGATATGGTAAAATACTGCACCATCCAGAATTTCTATCACAATACCTCCTTCTACTTTCAGGCACACCTGACCACACAGGCCTTAGCTTGGTTCCGTAGATGTATCCTCAGAACAGTGCAAAGAAAACTGTAACTGCAGTAGCCTGCCATAGCTATATAGTGGTCACATTGATTATACATAGCTGGCAACAGACTGGTTTATGTCATTTAGGGGAAGAGCACCTACAATGTCAACCTGTAATTCTATCCAGAGAGTAAGCTGTTTAAATCTAATCAGCTGAATTTTGCTTTCTGTTTATACAAAATTTCACATATTGGATCCCTGATATTCATTTAAGCCTTGCAGTGCTGCTGTAATAAGGACCAGTAATAACAGTTAAAGATTCATCAGCTTTAAATAAGTTTTTAAACAAATGCTGTCTTGAGGATGTTTAACCTTTCCCACCTTTCACAAAAAAAAAGAAGAAAAAAACACAACTTAAGACTGTTGATCTCACATCTTGTGACTAACAAGGGAAGAGGAATGGAAAGAATATGCATGTGTGCTACAATTTTAAAAAAAAAAACAGTCATAGATTTGACCCATGTCGTAAGCCTGTCTAGGCAGAGATGGGGGTATACTGAACTCTGATAAGTCCAAGGAGTAGCTTGCCACATTTAAAATCTTCCAGTAACACAGATAAGTATCACAACTGAGTTTCCGGAGCAGTATTCCCCTACAGGTCTGCGTGGCTATGACGTGTGAAAAGAAACAGCAAAGTGTTTCCACAGAGAGGCCAAACTCCGTGCTGCATAGGTCAGCCTGCTCTAGTCCCGAGATCCATGACCTTACACAGCTTCTGTGGTATGTGCGGCTGGAAATCATTACAGCTTAATAGAGCTCTAACAGAAGGACCAGCTCTCTGCTTTTCTCCATGCATCTCTGGAGAGAGTGAACTGACATCCAATAGAATGGTAATCGATACATACCTGACAAAAGTGATGTACATAAATTATAGATGAAGGATCATTTAAATACATTCAAACAGCACAGTTAGCCCTTCAGAAGTACTTGAAATTTATATCTTGCTATATGAAAATTGGTTTGTGTTTCATATTGTATGGGGAACATTTTTCAGCAGTAGCAGGTCACGTTACAAACTCTGGTATAGGCGAAAGACCAGCTGCTTCAGACAATACCATGAGACTAAGAACACAGTAAACTGCCAGGTATTTCCCACTTTCCCAAGGTTCAGCTCCTTTGTATTAACTGTAATTTACCTTAAGGTATTGATTGCCTTCACCAAAGTGTTTCTTGCTTAGTGATTCTACCCCATTCATTGCCTGCTTCTTACTTCCACATTTCCGCTTTCTTGATTGCTTGGATTGTCCTTCAGGCCAAGGAGTGCTGAAGGCACCACTAACAACATTATTTGTCTGTTGGCCATCCCCTTGCTCAAGGACCTGAGCTAAATAAAGGCACATGTTATCACTTTCATCTTCCTTACACCATATTTGCACCAGAATAATTCCTCCTGGAGCAGTTCATCAGCCAGGTCTCCTGTCTTCAGCAGCACTATACTGATTTACACTAGTTAAGCATCCAGCCCATGAACTCTACATAAGCACAAGAGAAAAATCAAGGCCACAGGAAACCTGTTCTTTGTGTGGTGCCAGTGAGAAATGATCTGAAGCACTGACATAACTAGTCCCTGCATTTGTCATGAGCAAACGTCTCATTTTTTGTCTTCTTTATTTTTCTCTCACACATTTTTCCTCTCCACTTATCACTTATTTCTCCTCTGTTCTTTAAGCGCTAACTGAGGAACATGAGAAAGAGCAATCCAATTCGATTCAGAGATATTCCCTTGTCATGGTTTTAGCTGGGATAGAGTTAACTTTCTTCACTGTAGCTGATATAGTGCTGTGTTTTGGATTTAGTATGAAAATAATTTTGAGAACACACTGGTTTTTTACTTGTTTCTAGGTAGAGCTTAGAGTAGGCAAGGAGTTTTCCAGCCTCTCATGCTCTGCGGGTGCACAAGAAGCCGGGAGGGGAGGGGGCACAGCCAAGAGAGCTGACCCAAACTGGCCAAAGGGATATTCCATATCATATGACGTCATGCCCAGTATATTAACTGGGGGGAGTTGGCTGGGGGAAGCAGCGATCGCGGCTCGGGGACCGGCAGCATCAGTCAGCGGGTGGTTAGCAGTTGCATCACTACTTCCCCCTGCCTCGGGTTTCATTTCTCTCTCTCGTTATTTTCCTTTTCATTATATTATCATTATTATTACTATCATCATCATCATAATCATTATCATTACCATTGATGATTACTATTTTATTTTAATTATTGAACTGTTCTTATCTCAACCCATGAGTTTTTTTGCTTTTGCTCTCCAAATTCTCTCCCCCATCCCTCAGGGGTGGGGGGAGTGAGCGAGCAGCTGCGTGGTGCTGAGTTGGTGACTGGGGCTAAACCACAACACCCCCCTCAGGAATGGGCACCCTCAAAACCAGGAAACTATAGAAGTTTATTTTGCAATAAGGTCCAGGGAGTAAGTTATTGCTCCAGAGACAATTCTACCTAAATCACAATAGCTGGCTACTTCAAAGGTACATTAGATTATTCTATCTTCATCTTGTCATAGGCAAGGTGTGGACAATTTCACATGGTGCATTAGATGACTGATTAGATCTAATTTGCTAACTAACTCAAAGTGTTAGGTCAGTGATGGAGCCACAAAACAAAACAAAACAAAACAAAACAAAACAAACAAACAAACAAACAAAACCAGTTTCTCTTATGTTAAACTTATCCGAAATCTCCTTCCTTCTATCCCATGTATAATATAGTCACAGCTTCTGGGCCTAGTATGAAGAAATTGCAGAAACAGACTGTGCAGAGGTAATCCAGCACGCACAAGAAAACTTGCAAGAGTAACTGATACAGAAAGTTTTGAAACAGCAAACACATTTTTATCACTGAGATCATGCCTAGCTTTTCTCATTGACTCAATTCTTTTGTGAGGAATACAACTTGATAGACTGTCCCTAACATAGCTCTTACAGTAAAAATTACTTTGTTCATACTTTAATACCTCCCAGCTTTTAATATCTATCAGCTATATGCGAGAGTGAAATATCTCATTAAAATTTTGACCAATCAATTCTATTGAAAAACTTAACTCTCCCTTACTGTAAAATCTTTGTTTAGCTTGAATTTAAGCTAAGGAAAGTTGCTCTGCTCACAAGAGCGACAAAAGCATATGAGAACAAGACTCAATTTGGTTCCAAGAATTTTACCCTACCCAAGATGGCAAAAAGCAGCTACAAATGTGCTCAACCCTCTCAACCCTGAGCGTTCCTTTAGCATAGAGGAAATCCCTGGCTGGCATAGAGCTAATTCTACACCTAGCACATGTAATAACCTGGTAGATACCTAGAGCTCAGCCTCTGCAACAGCTAAGTGCCTGAGTGCCAGTGCAGAATTAATGCAAGAAAATGGACTAATAAACCAGTTAAATAGCATGTAGCCTGCCTTGAGCTCTGTGCTGCCACATAGCTATAATCCAAGGCAATTCAGGTAAATTAATCCAAGTTGCAGTCACCACAGCTGTATGTATACCAAAATAGATTATTTTGATTCCAAGTACCCATAAATGTATAAAATCAGACCAGAAGCTGTTTATTATAGATCCAGATTAGTACATGGCATAAACCCTTTCCAGCCCATATGCAGTCCTGCCTAGAATCACTTAGCACACAAGAGCAGAGGATGAGGCGTGAATAAAACAACATAGGCTTCACGCAGTTAAGTCCTTACTGCTTTCATCTAGGCTATGCCCTTCCCAGAGGGAGCAGGGGAGTGTCTGTTCTAGCCAAGGACAATCGGCAAAATGCCTTCTCTTACGGCCAACTGGCAGCCTAGAGTGCTGGTGTGGCAGCCCCTTCTGTCCAGCCACATTGGCCACAGGAACCACTCACATTTCCCCATTCTGCAGCGTTCCCCTTCACTTTCCCACTGGGAGAGCAGGAATGAGATTAGTAGAGGGGAAAACTGTTGCTAGGATTATTGACAGAATTACTATATAATGTGAATTTTAAAAGGAGGTGCCTGTGCATGCTTTTCATTGCTGCAGTATGTGAAATCAGTCACACAACAGTTACTCAAATAGAAGGGAAGGCACAAAGCATTAAGAAAGCACATTGAAGTTCACTTGAATTGAGGTGATAGGATCGCACTGCCAACTGGCAGTCAGACAGTCTGGCAATGTCAGAGATCTTTGTGTCTCCTGATAAGAGACATAGCAAGGGCTAAATGTAACCTCTCTGGAGTGGTATCTGATGTGACTGGTGGACATTTGGTTAAGTGTTCATTATGCCTTTTTAGCCAAGATTTCAAAATGCAGATGCCCGGTACTGTAACTCACAGCAGATCAGGGTGGAAAGCATATCTCTCCATGTATTAAACAGCCAAATAACCTAAGAATATTCTAGGTCAAACTACAATAGAGATTTAGATGTACAGATGAAGTACATGAAATACAACATCATATATAGATGCTAACTAGCAGAGTTTAATTCGTCAGCAGTCAGTATGACTCTAGGCAGAATTATCTGCAAATCGTATTATATTGTGCAAGAAATAAAAGCAACAAAACCAAACATATAGAAGCAGATTTGCAAAATGAAAACACAGCAGCATTCCCAGCCACAACTGTAAAAGTGGATACAGTAATTAGTAACACCAAAGAAATTAACTAAATAATAATAATTGTAATAACAGCAGTTACAACAATGGACTGGAAGTTCAGAGGAAACCAGGTAATGCCTTACAAAGAATATCAAAACCTTACCATGACTTCAGTATTTTTCACTCCCATAGCACACTAGGGTAAGAAAATAACAATGCAATCTCACATTTACACACAACCCATTCCCGTCATGCATGCTACTATATTCAGTACAGCCAGATTAAGCAGGATTTTATTCTAGGTTCGAGGAAGCTGAGCTGTAATGGAAAAGAGGGAGAGAGAATGTGAGATCAAATTATGAGCTCAGCAAGCCCTGGCAGGAGTAACTGGGCTTAAATAAAAGCTTAGAGGTCAGAGAATAAAAGAGAAGTAGTTCAGAGAGACAGGCCTATCTATCTTTTTTGAGTATTACCAAAGCATTCAGGCCACTTCCACTTCCTGGCAATGCCTACCAAACATTTAAGGCATCACTAAGCATGCTAAGAAGTGCTGAATGCACATAGCATCTTTCCTTTACTTGCTTCCTTTCCTCCTGTTTTTTTTTCCTAGAATGATTGTATTTCACTCTTTTTTCCTTTTGTTTCACTTTCCGTTTCAATTTACAGTAGTGCAGACTGGTCCTAAAGGGAACTGCCTTGCCAAAGATGCATTTAGTCCAAGCTCGACAGTGTGTGAGTCTACACTCTTCCTGAGCAGGCTGAGTGAAATCAGCAATAAAACCTCACTGCACAAATGAAGAGAGTCCCTGGTAAACCCAGTTTCAAGTCAATCAAAACTCTTCATGAATGGAGCAAATATTTTTGGCCAAAGGAGGAAAAAAAAAAATCTGTATGGCCCAAGAATGAAAATATTATGTCAAATACTTAAATTGATCCAGAATTTTAAGCAAGGTTCCAAAGGTTAATTAAATTAAACAAAACCTTGTTGTTGACTAAAGCAATTTTGTATCTTTCATTTTTATATTTGTCCACCAACAAAAATTCCACTTTGCACAAGTGAGCATTACAAACCTATGCTGCAGCACAGAACACAGAACCCAAAAAGCTGTATGTTTTTTATTGATAATATGAACTGCCCACACACTGAGGATAATATTGTCATTAGAATTCAGTCAGCTGGTTCACTACACGAAATAATTCTTTCTGAAATAAGTTGATAAATACTACCAAGAATTAAAAAAGAAAGGGATTTTGCTATTGTACACATCCTCCAGCTGATCTTTAGATGTTGCTGGTCTGATGCCATACTGAAATAAATTCTTATGTTTTCCCTTATTTTCTTCACCTTATTACAAGTTTGATTTACATAGCATTTCTACCTAAATATAGTTTCTATTGTTGAGACTACTAACCAATATTTCCTACAATAACCTCAGTAACGTCTATATAGACATGTTATTTTAATGGTTGAAGATCTGGGTCTGGCCAACAGAATCTACAAGCTAGTATCTAACTAATTCCAGTGAAAATAAATGCAGTCCAAATACATGCCTCTACTTACACCTACACTTAGTCTTAACATTGCTCCTGTTTGACAAAGGGTGTCACAGTGGCTTTGCCTGCATGAAGAGTTGAGTTACTGAGTGATCGATGGATGACAGGACAACACAAAGAGGACTTGAGCGTAATAAACCATGGCCAACAGAACAACACAAGCTAAAACAAGCATAATGAGCCTTGGTAGGATTTCTGGGTTAACAAATTAAAGGAGTATACCTGAAATTGCTGGAATGTTGTACCAGTTGTTGTACCAGAATGTTGTACACTAGCATGGACTAATTTGTGCTGACACCTGGATATTAAAAAAAAACAACTAGGAAGAAAGGTACAGAGGTGGTGTGCATATGTCTGTCACCACGTAGAGTGTGTAAAGTAAAACATCTATAGATTGGCGTTGAGTTGCCACCACAACCTTACAATGAGATGAGTCAGAACAGTCCCCCAGACTTGACTGCACCTACTTGCCTGAGTGATAACTGGGGCAGGTCTCAGTTA
>VZTV01060604.1:0-17821 GCA_013400875.1 Anhinga rufa
GTTCTGTGATTCTGTGATCTATGCCTTGAATACATGCAGACTCTGTTGTGCTTCTACTGACTTTGGAGCAATATGAGATCAGTTGGGGGAATTTTTCAGAAACAGTTGAGCTCACTACACATAAGCCAGCCTCAGTCAAGAAGTATTTTAGCACAGGAAAATTGTTTCTGATGGGAATCATGAGACTGTAGCATCTCTTGAAACCTCCACTATGATAATACTAGAAGGTATAGTGTCTATTCTCTGATGGAAAAATAGGCATCCCCTCTAGGCTCTCCTCTGCTATCTTGCCTACATACAGTCCCTGGCAGCAGGACTTGGGAATTAGAGCACTGCTGTTGGCTAATGAAGCCACCAAACTCTTAGTAGTGCTCACTCTCGTTCAAAAAAAGGTTTGTGTTTGTGACAGCTGAATTAGTGCTGAATTTTGTATCCAAGTTTTCTCTTCAGTGCTGGAGGCAGATTTAGTAAGAACAAAACTCCTAAGACCCAGCGTGCTGGCAGTGGGGAACCCTGATGTGGGGCCACAGTCCCAGATACAGGGATTTTGTTTCCCTGAAGTGGTAACTATACCCTGAGCAACACCCCTGTAAGACTGGCTCACTTGGAAGCTGTAGCCAGTGGCCAATGCGAACCATCATTACCCCTGCATATTTCTTTATGCCATAGCTGTTAACTGTAAAATATATTAACAACTTTTGGAGCAAGGGCTCCCTTCAGCATCAGAGTCAGATACCAGTTTTTTTTCTCTCCCTCTAATCTTGTGATTTAGGTGTGATGCAATCCAGCTTCAAGTGGAGAGGAAAGCACCCTTCTCTAATGGCATTTTCCTCACCCTAATGCATCTATAAACTGCAGAATAAAACACTCTTGCAGGAAAAACATGTATTCAAGTCTGAAACCAGGGGAGGGAACTGATTTCTCCATTTCAGGGAGGATGGCTAAGCTTTTAGGACAAAAGAGAAGGCTGTGAGTGCTCCTGAGCCCTGTGCTATATATGTGTTGTTGTGTGTACTTGGTTGCTGAATTAAACTCCTCAAAGTCTTCAGTGCAGGGATCCCTGGTGTGTAAATCCCAGACAGCTTCAGCAGGGAACAAGCACAGAGACAGGCAGCAAAGCTGAGGTGGCAGCATATCTGTGCATGGCCAGTTTTGCTTTCTGGTGAAACTCAAAGCTTTTAAAGTCTCTCAGATTCCTAAGGATTTCAGAATTCAGGCTGGTACTGCTATACTTAAGTGCCTAAATTCCACCTAGATTGCACATGAGATACCTACGTGCTCTTGGGGATCCTAAAAATTCCCTACGTCTGAACAGAGTAAAATAGGCCAAGCAGAGAATGATGCTAATGCAGCTTAGCATATCCAGGTACTGGAATTTAATAATTTAGAATAGATCAGCTCTTCAATGTGCTGGTTGGGTGCTGCCCAGGCTAAAAGCCAAGTTAGTGGCTTTGCAACTACAGAGGTGTAAATTGTGTGCACCAAAATAAAGACCTGCACATGTAAATTGATCGATGAGCCTGTAACACATATTTGGAACCTGGAGCAAAACTTAGCATTGTTTACAAAGACTAAGAGAACATTATGATGATTTTAGGCTCAGATATTGTAAAGAGAATGTAAACTTGGATGTGAGGTGTTGCTCTGGTTGCTTTCCAAGTAAAAGTACTGGAGTGTCACTAGCGTGAACTCAGAGCTTGGTTCTGCTGTGCACACTGGACTGAGCATCCTCCAGCTCTGCCCTGGAGCAGCTCTGAACATCCTGCCCTCAGTGGTGTGACTTTGACCCTTCTGAACCCCTGCAGCAAACAGCTTTCCTCTAATACTTCAACACAGAGATCCCCCACCCCAAACTTGTATTTCTCATATGCAGCCATAAAGCTGGAAAACAAAACTCCCAACCTTCCTTCCCCTGCCTGGATTTATTTCCCAAGGCTGCTGATGGTTGAACGACAATTGTTTTTGCTCAGCAATGGTAGTCTGAAGGGATTTGCATTGCGAAGTTGCTTGACAAGCCAAGGAGCAGAGCGGTGTGAGAGGAGGGAGTGGGTGGAGAGATGCTCTGCCAGCCAGGCAGCCGGGCAGGCGGGATCGCTCTGGCAGTGGCTCTGCCTAGCTTTCACTCTGCCTCCCCAGGGAGGCAGCCTTTCTCTCACTCCAGGCTTCTCCCCTGCCACAGAGGGAGGGAGAGAGGAGAAAGCACAAGGGTCCTTTTGCACAGACAGCACCCAGCTGCCCGGCTCACATCTGCAGCAGGCAAGCCATGAGGAAGGGTCTCTTTGCCCCTACAGTCACTTCGCCTTTGATTTAAAACTTTCACCCACTTCCACAAGGGACAATGGAGGAGCAATACATTTCCAAACTCCACCCGGTAGTGGATTATGGAGCTGGGGTCTTTCTTCTGATCATAGGTGAGTTCTGCCTCCACAACCTGTTTGTTTGCTTCAAGCCTAGGAGCAGACACACCGGGGCTGCCCTGTCTGTGCTGTGGTCAGCACCGGCAGCTCCAGAGGAAGCTGGAGGGAAATGATAGAAAATCTGTTTCCACGCAGGTTCCTGCTTATTGCCTTTGAGTTGGTTGGATGCTAGGATTAATCTCCACTCTCAGATTTGCTATCTTTTGTTTCGATGCTGAAGACTTGCCAGCATAAGTTTGCCTCTGTGGCACCACAAGTATTCAAAATAAGTTGTCTACTGCTTATCCTGGCATCGCAGCCCTGTGATTCGAGAGATGAGGCAGCCCGTTACATGAGACTGATCAGGGAAGAACAACTTTGGTCTGACCCTTTCTGGGGGGATGTTCATTATGTGTGAAGAGCAGCTATGTCTTGGTAGGATAAACTGGTGTAAAATAGCAAAGGGTTTCCAAATTGCAGTTCTGTTTTTTCTCATGGCCTGTTTGCCCTTCTGAAGGCAGATTTACAATTAAATACAAGTGGGGATATGTACTGGTCTGCCCCAGCATGGCTTTAGCTAAGCATTTTCTTCCTTGACTGTTTGTTGAATGTACCCAGGTGATTTGTTTACTATTGGTGTAGATTAGGAGAGGAGCTGAATTGGTTTAGGCGCGCAGTCCAACAGAATTTTGCTAAGACGCAAAATAGAGTACCTTCCTCCCTTCAGCTGATTTGAAAACGCTGGTTGTGATGCATTTAAGAAAGACAAGCATATATTTTTATGTGCTTTAATAGAGAGGCTTTGGGCAGCAATGCTGGGCTTTAGCATTTCACATCTCACCCCTGTTCCTGCACACTTTTCCCTGCACTGCGCTGCACTACACGGCACTGCGCTGTCCCCTCAGTTGTGCTGACAGCAGAGTATGACTCAGGGTGAGGAAAGTCACTACCTGCAAAACAACAAAGGGTTTTTCTTTTAATCCAGGTCAGGATGCCATCTCCTTTCTCACACAAACGTAAATATGTCGATGCAGTTAAGGTAATGGGATGGGGCAGCAACAAAGGGCTGGAGGCTGGCGCTCTCCTGGCTGATATTGCTCTTGTGCCACCATGCTACAGTCTCACACCTCTCCTTTTAGGCACCTAAGCTTCAGCCATAACTTCCAGCGATGGATGAAGAGCCCAGCGTGGCAGCCAGGCTCGCAACATCCCATATATGAAGCAGTGAGCTTAACTGGAAACTGCGTTGTATTTATCCGTAGCTTTGCCACCTCACTGGGGGCTGCAGCAAGGCCTATTTGTGCCCTGAAATTATGCTTTCATTAGGAAGAAACAAGGCCAGGGCATGGGCTGCAGCACTCACCATGAGCCTCTCTGCTATTTGATTACTAGCCCACTCTTGCACAGTTTCGTCCCACGCCATCCAGCAGCCTCACAGGCAGTGGGATGGAACGGAAGAGCATCTGTCAATGTAAAAGAGAGGGTGGGTCTGGATGTCCACGCCTGATGGTATGACTAAGAGCCACTTCCCCTCTCTGGTGTAGCGGATAGGGCTCTCACAGAAGAAAGTGAACTGGGTTCATTTTCCTCCTGAAGCCTGAGGATGTCCCAGCCTTGGCTGCCATTTGGCAGGAGGGTGCTCTTCCCACCAAGCCACAGGTTGCTCTCTGTCAGCAAGCGGTCCCGTGCCAAGCCACCATGGGTATCTATGCGCATCCAGGCATACAGCTCTTGAGAGCTCAGGGAACTCTTCAAGCATATCCAGAGGTGCCAAGTGAAAGTGTGCGGTTAGAAAGTGAATGAATGAGGAACGTGGGGTCTCTGATTTGTACCTCTGTTCTGTATAAGGCTTTCTCCTGGCGTATCTGCCCATCCTTGGATTTATGCCAATGTATTTATTCCATTTTGTTGCATGTGCCTTTATTAATTCCTCTGTGGGCACTTTATTATGGGGTATCTGCAAGCAAATGCAGCCTTTCTGCTTTCATGGTGACAAAGGAACATGAGAGGATCTTTTTCTGTTTCCCTACTTCACTTCTGACTTCAGAGGACAGCTCAGGAAAACCATTGATCAAAACGTAGCTCCAGCACAATGTTCACTTGAAAGAAAAGAGAAAATGAGTCGTTTGCTATGTGTACTTTTGACACTGTTGTCATGAATGCTTTGAAGCAATATGTCATATCTGAATAATGTAAGTCGACAGGTCCTTTTGCAAAGCAATCTCTGGTCTGTTGCATGCCTCCGGCTAAACAGTTTCTATGGTCTGTCTCACTGCACTCAGAGACCACCAGAACAGTGCGGGTGTCTGAGCAGTGGCATATAGTGATTCTCGGCCACCTGACCAGCGAGGACCCTGAGATGCCCAGCCACCACCATCAAGGCAGCTCAGGGTCCAGGAGGCTTGTGCTGGCGCTCCAGTGGAAGACAGGTTACAAAGAGGGAAGGCTTTGGGAAGTGGAGGGCACCAGATGAGAGGAGGGGACAAGCAGGCAGGACAGCTGCAGTTCTTCAGTAGGAAGGAGAAGCAAGTGGGGATATTACCAGGAAAAATGAAGGTGGATAGGCCTATTTTACTTGATAGTATGTTGTGCGAGATACAGTAAGAGTGGAGCGAATGGGTGTGGGCTACTCACATGATAGCAGCCTCAGGGAAATAGGTGGGATATAGTGCATGGAGAGGGGTGTGTGACATGGAAGTGAAGAGCTATAGTGTGGTGATATGGCCTACTATTCAAATGTCAAAATTTCCCCCAGTCAGTAAGGCTGGCCAGCGCTACAGGAGGCTGTGAACAGAAATCTGAAGCACTCTTGGCTCTAGCAGGTCCACAGTGGAAACACAGCCTGCCTGGGTAATCCCTGCCTAGCAGGGAGGCAGGAACTGAAACCCAAGGGCTGGCTGAAGCAAAACAGCGGATGCTGTGGTGCGGATGCCGAGCTGTGTAACAGCTCTCAGAAATGCCATCCAGGTGGTATTTCCTATCTGCTATCTAAGAGAACAAATTTCGTCGCCAGCAGAAGGATAAGGTTTCATAGCAGGGCATAGCAGATACACACCAGCGTGTTTTCAGAGCATCAGAACAGTACTGTGTTGGTCTGGGAGATGCTGAATTCTGGCTAGTCTCCCAGTCTGTCCTGTCCTCTAAACTTTAGTCCCAGGCTAACGACTGGCATTTTTCACATCCTTTGCATATATAAGCATTTCACAGGTGTGCTAACTACATGGTATTATTGTCTGTGCTGATTCTTCTCTTCCAGCCATCCTGACAATCCTTGGAAATTTAGCTGTCCTTGCTACAGCTGTGAAGCGCTCTTCCCTCCTGAAGTCACCAGAGCTGCTTACAGTCAACCTGGCAGTAACAGATATTGGAATGGCAATCAGCATGTATCCACTGGCCATTGCATCCGCCTGGAACCACGCCTGGCTGGGAGGAGATGCGTCCTGCATATATTATGCCCTGATGGGTTTCCTTTTTGGTGTCTGCAGCATGATGACCCTGTGTGCCATGGCTGTAATCCGATTCCTTGTTACCAATTCTTCCAAATCTAACAGTAAGTAATTAGGTTTCTGGTAGCCTTGTAGGGGTGCATTTGGGCTATTATGTTTCAGAGAGGTACTTTGCCAAATATGGCAAGGAGTATTGGTCCAATAACTGTAGGAATAAGCCTCAACTTTTAGTCGAATATCAAACCTCTAATGTTCCTAGAAGGATCTGATTAAATTCCTTATTAAACAGTGAGGCTTCTCACTTCTCAGTAATACCAACACGTCTACCTGAGGATGCAGAGCCCAAATTTTTTGCTAGACCAGACTGTCTTATCTTCCTATTTGTGTGTAAGCAGATGTACTGAAACTTGAGAGGAAGGAGAGTTCTCCTGGCATTCCTGGGCTGGTAGCACGGTACATTTTGGGTCAACTTGATCTTGTAATCTGCTTGACTTACCAAACTTTAGATCAGCACTGAGGCCTGGGCTCAGGTCTCACCCAACCCATGGACACTCTCTGTGTCTTCTCAAGAAGACCAAAGGTTAGGAAACTGCAGCAGCAGCAGCCCCGGCATATTTGTAGCCACCATCTTTCTGTTGGAGAAGTTATGGCAAAAAAACACGTTGCTGAGATGAGGTCCATATATGCTTGTCTTCCTCTTTGTTGCAGGTAACAAGATCACCAAGAACACTGTTCGTGTCTTGATTACTGTCATCTGGCTCTACTCCCTGCTCTGGGCCATTCTGCCCTTGGTAGGCTGGGGCTACTATGGTCCTGAGCCATTTGGCATCTCCTGTACAATAGCCTGGAGCAAGTTCCACAACTCCTCCAATGGCTTTTCATTCATCCTGAGCATGTTCCTCCTGTGCACAGTCCTGCCTGCACTGACCATCGTTGCCTGTTACCTGGGAATTGCCTGGAAGGTTCATAAAGCATACCAAGAGATCCAGAATATTGACAGGATCCCTAATGCAGCTAAACTGGAGAAGAAGCTGACGTTGGTGAGTTATCCCAGTGATGACAAGAGCCTGCAGTAATCAGGAGCTTGCAGAGAACGGGCTCTGCTCATGCAGGGCTCATGATGACCCTTCACTGCTTTTTTTTCTGGTATTGACCAAAGACGGAGATGTGTTTTCAGTCTCACCCATACTCTGCACTCCTCAGTGGGGCAGGGGGCTCCTGGAAACCTTGTCATTTCAGTAGCTTGATCAGGATTATATGTTGTAGGTACAACACAGCTTGCTAAACCTTCTTTAGGCAGTTGCACCCATGATTTTCATTAACATAGAGATTTCCATTCATGCTGGAATAGCTGTTGAATCCATTCATGCTGTAGTTGGGGTGAAGGTCTTGTTCTGTCATCCTAGGTATTTTTAATTGACTGAGTGGCTATTCTGAGTGAGAGCTCCATAGAAATTCTGTATGGAAACAGGATTTTTTTAATATAACATTTTTTCAAATAAGCACTTCAGTTGCTCATTTCTTGTGGAAAGGCAGAATTGAGCCAAGCTTTCTACAGGCCAGTCTATTGGTAGGCTGTACATCCTGGTTGGGCTGTGTGTCTCCCATGACATATGCGTTGGGAAGGAGATGAAAACAACTGCCTCATATGAAACCCGCAGCGTAGGCCTACTAGGTGGGATTAAAAGCATATATGCACTGTCTAGTGTTACCTGTGCTCCTTTCACAACATAGCAAGCACACAGTTTCAGGTATTTCAGCTGGTTCAGGTGTGGTTTCACCCACACACCACGTATCAGACCCAGCCAGTGCAAGCTGAGAACTGAAGCCCTGTTTCCCTTTCAGATGGCTGTGCTCATCTCAGTCGGCTTCCTGAGCTCATGGACACCGTACGCAGCAGCCAGCTTCTGGTCCATATTTAACTCCAGCGATTCCCTGCAGCCCATTGTTACACTGCTGCCCTGTCTGTTTGCCAAATCTTCAACAGCGTATAACCCTTTTATTTACTACATCTTCAGCAAAACTTTCCGTCGTGAAATTAAACAGTTGCAGTGTTGCTGTGGCTGGAGAGTTCATTTCTTCAGCACCGACAACTCTGCTGAAAACCCTGTGTCGATGATGTGGAGTGGGAGAGACAACATACGTCTCTCTTCAGCTGCAAAGGTGGAGAACCAGGATGCTGCAACTCGCTGAAATGCAGCGATGGTTTCACAACATAGGTCGAAACCTGGGCTCACTCATGGGTCCAAATGAGTAGGAATGCAGCACATGGGGTTGTCACTGCATTTCTTATGTCAAATACAGAAGTTTAAGTATATATTTTTAAGCAACTCTCAAATATTGTCTTTAAGCTACACAACAAAAAGCTTGCTATTTTTTTTCAAGAATTTCTACTTCGGAGGAAATAGATTTATGTAGTAAACAAAAACATGTAAACTAAACTTGTTTTCAGTGAAACAGCTATAACTAAAAGAGGATTTATTATTTTGGTTTTTTTCTTATATACTTTTATTTTTTTAATACAATCTATCTGCAAACTCTTGGCTTTATCAGTAAAATAGCCAACAGAGTAAACCGTAGGTTGAATACAAACTATTACCAAATAAATACAGCTGAGAGCGTAGCTTTCCCGCAATACAGACAGAAAACCATATGGGTAGCAAGAAATATTCACTGCCAGGAAAAGATGATAAAGTGGCTGCTATCAAAATGTCTTACAGAGATCTACAGTTCCTTGCTCTGACAGCAGTATAGGTCCCACTCCTCAGAACACAAGCTCGAAAAGGAGTGGAGCAGCCTTAGTCTGAAGAGGTTAGGTGGGAATGTGGCAGTCAGGGAAGGCTGCCTTCTGCATATCACAAATAGCACAATGAGAAGTGAAGCAAAAGGAACCATGCACTTACGCTGTTGCTTGCTGAGGTGTAACAGCTCTTCTACCGTGAAAGCTGTCAGAGCAGTTGTTTCCTGGAGGAGCGCTGTGTATAGCATGCCAGAACTCACCAGGATAACCTGCCTGGCAGTAAGTAATCCTGCAGATGCAGTCCTAGCCCTCACCGCTTCAGCGGGAGCTCCTGAGGTACCGAGTTCCCCACTGGCTGGAGCACTGACACAACTGCAACTGAGAACAGAGTTTGCCAATTCAGTTTAAAGCATACGTGCAACCGTAACATTAACGAAGATTCTGAGGTGGAAATTATGAGCTCCTACAGTTTAAATCTCTCTCTCTCTGACTTACTGTTTGTGATTTTAAAGGACATAAACACATATCTTTAGGGTTTGAAAAGTACAAAATATGGCTTGATAGCTGCAGCAGTTCTTGCTTCCCCTGCTTGCTCAGCTGACCACATCTCTCCTTGCATTAGATTTGGTGAAGACAAGAGGGATTAAGTCACAGGCAGATTTGGCACAGATTTTAAAGAACAATCTAAAACAATAGTGAATGGACTCTGAGTTCTTGGAAACTTCTACCACACTCAAACCCTAATAATTAGTTTCATTTTATAAACTACAGCTAAGGCCAAGAACAGGATTACAAGACAGGCTCACACACTTCTGTGGCTATGAGAATTTCTGTTACCGTGGAGCGTGGATTACAAAAGAACAAACAAAATGAGACATGAGCTGTAACATACACTAAGGCACAAATTAATTACTAAGTCGGGGTTAGGAAACTTTAAGGAGCTTGCCTTCCCCTGAACTCCTGCCACTGGCAGCGTCGCCAACTCTCATAAATATTCCACTAGATTAAGCTAGGTCTATTTGTAAAGAGTTGTGAAAAATTCCTAAATTAAGTTGGCCTCCAGGGCGACATTATCTTGTCCTGGGTTGCCACTGAGAGATGATCCATACGGAAAGAGACTGTGCTCGGTCTTCTGTCCCAAATATGAAGAGTCGAAGCATCCTCTGAGAAACAGTGACCTCCGACAGCCCAGCACAGGAAAATGGGGAAAGGGAAGAGGAATGTGGGGAGCAGTAACTGAGAGGGGGGCATGTGAAAGCTGAAGCAAAATATTTGGGAAAAGGAGAAGAAGCTGGAGAGCATTATGCAAGTGTGTTTGTGGGGAAGGCGAGGAGATGGCAGGGGGAAATGCAAAAGGGTCAATAGCGCAAAACAAGAGGGGTCAGAGGAGTGTGTCAGCAGGTGGAGAAGATGGTAACGTGCTGGAAAGGGACTCGTTACAGCGAACGTCAATTATCAGCATTTTTCAGCTTTAAAAAAATAACCTGATAGGAAAATAAAATTGTATTTTAATAATCATATTTCACCTCAGAGATTTTGCTTTCACTTGCTTAGTTGCTTGATGTTTAAAATAAATTGCAAAATATAATTCCCATCTGCTAATTGCAGATTTGTGAGCCGAACAACGAGTTGCACATTAATAGTGTCATGTAACATGAGCTTCCTCTGTGAAAAATTTAGGGGCAGAACAGGTCCACATCCACTTGTAAATGCTTTTAAAGTGTATGTAATATGGAAAATATGCTGCTCTACGATACAGACAAAACCACTGTAAACCCAAAAGATCTGTATATTGTTAATGTGCAAGTATAATACTTCAATAGCCTGATTTCTTACCTGTTTATGTACTTCACTTTTAAAAATCAAAGTCCAGGTGTCTGTGTATCAAATATGACTCAAATCTCTTCTTCATTTTTCAGACTTGGTGAGAAGCAAATCAAAACTTCCTCAGTAGAGACTGTGAATTTTAGATGGTTTTGTTACATGCAGAAAATTTAAAAAGCTGACCAGAGAACTAGGAAAGGAAGTATAGTGTACTATATAGGGTACTTGTTTTTTCTTAAGTTTCATGAAGTTGATTTATGGTCAAATTCTAACTCTAGTTTCATGGTACTTTCTGCCCAGCCCTGGACTGTGTTGTCAGCCAAGTGATCTTCTAAGACACGGAAGCAGAATGCAAGCACTTACCTCAGGAGCAAATCTGGGCATCTTATGTGTGCAATTACCAGCGCAGTCATCCCAGGAAAAATATTTAAGGCAAAAACTCCAAAGGTGTCGCTCCTGCTCATGTACCAGGAGTTATCTCACCAACCTGTGGAAGTTCACAATGCAGACATCCACATCTGAGCGAGCCACCTTCGGCTCCTTTCTTGTGAGGATCAATGGAGCTCCCCACTCAGATGGCATCTTTTGAAGTTAAATAGCACAACTAGCACCCTAATTTGCATTAATATACATATGTATATACACATATATATAAATATATACATATTTAATGCAAATATCTGTATCTGTATTGTTAATCACTTAAACTTTGTCTTGGGTTCTTCTTTTATCCACACAATATAGACAGTCTTGCTGCTCATCGTAGTAAAGCACTAATTGTTTGATGAACAGCTTAATACAAGTGCAAAAGCACCAGTCCTGAAGGTTGTGAAACACTAAGAATGAAAGATGGATTGCTACTCTCTTAGAGAAATCTATCCTCTGCAGGACCCACCTACCATGCCCTGGAGGTTACTTTACAATTGAAAATCAAGTGGAAAGTTCGTTTCACAGTTAGGGCACTGGCCCGGGACAGTGCGACGTGAAAGTTCTTGCTTTATCATAGCTTCTTTCATGAAAGACAATGCATTGCAGTAAATCAATTCCTATGTGTAAATTAGGATTGCCAAATCTCCAGCCCTTTGTCCTATCTGTATCCCTTGCATCTTTGCAAAGCAGAAAATGTCTTACACGTTAAAAAAAGATCTACTTTGGAACTTCCTAAGGGAAATGACTTAGCCATGTGGTAACCTGCTGCAACCTCACTCATTCCTGTTGGAAAGGCCTGAGTGTCTAGTCCCCTGGTTTATGGTTGTCATTTTGTTCTGGAACACACCAAAAATACTCATATTGAAACAAAACGTTTCAGTATATTTGCAGAGTACCTACTTGATTTTGCACTAACCTGAATTCTCACTAGCCTGAACAGCAGTGCAGTTTTAAAGCAGCCGGGTTGATGAGGAGCATGTGCAGCATCTGAGATTTTAGCTGGTGACTGTTCCCTGTTACCAATGAGGGCTGACAGCCCGACATCAGCTTGTCGGTAAGCACTACGCTCATTGTTGTGCTGCTCCAGCAGCAGAGAACATATGGGAAAAGTGTGTTCCATCTTAGCTTGTCATCCCATAAGGAATCTCTACTTAGGCAGTGCACTGATGACAAGCTTGAAGGAAAATCTATTCACTTGAATGTTTTACTCCCTTAAAGGGCCTAATACAAACACTGTATGCTGGGCGAGAAAACCATTCTTCCCCTAGACTCACCATTTTGTTTTCCAACCTTGATATGATAACTGAGAATCAATGCAGGTTAGTCAGTCCCAACTTAGAGCTTTAAAGGGCCCTCCTTCAAGCATTGAAGGCCTGGAGCAATTCCAGTGGAAGTTGGAGGGAATTTTTTTACTTAATCCAAAAAAACAAGATGCAGGTTTTAAAGATCATGAGAGTTAAAAACACAGGGGGGACTCTGTAAGGCAAACACAGGTCAATAACATACATTAGCAAAGAGCAGAGAAAGCATAGATGGAAAGAAATGAATGAAACCAGTACCATCCTAAAGTTTAGAGGTCACCAACACTTTGACTGTGTATTTTTCCAGTTGACAGGCAAGAAGGCTTGTGAAAAGACATAAGGGAGTATTTTTATTGTTGTTACTTTCTGTATATTCTGGTTTGAACCATACCAATCTTTCTTGGAGGGAATCAGATACTTATAATACTTGAGGATAAACCCCAAAGGAGTTTTAGAGGCAAAGGTCTGGTTTGGGATCAATACTTTAAACCTTAATTAGAATGACAGAGAAAAGAAAACAGCAAGTCAGTTAACTTCCTTGTTTCTGAGCAGTGTGAGACTGGGCACATGCCCCATGAAATAACCTTATTTTAAGTAAAGATCTCACCAACTGCGATCTTTGAAGTGAGGATACAATGCTCTTAACTGGATCTGCGATTTCAGGCCAACTGCAGAAAATCTCATTTAGAATAAAGTATGATGGTGCTGAAGCTCTTGGAAGCGTGCTACAGCCTCTTCCACCATGATGCACATACAAGCATTATCCCAGCAAGGCTGTAGTCTCATTTTATGATGGGATGCAATGAGCAGCAAGGCAAAAAGAAGCAAAGTGGGATAGGGACTAGTGGGATAGGGATAATGCCAGGGACTGTCCCCCAGAAAACCCTCACACCCTTTGTGGAATCCATACAGGGCAAATGGGACTTTTCACATGTATAAATCAAATTCCTTCTGTCTCCTCTTGGAGACAAAGGTAGTGGGAATTTAGGATCAATTTAGCTGAAGAAAGTCCAGCTGCTAAACAGACAGGGACAACAAACAATACTGGACAAAAATACAGAACTAAGTAAGGGAGAATGAGCACTGAAATGAACTTAAATTGAGAAACAGTGGAATATTGGGTATGGGTTACTGCCAGATACAGAATTTGTATCTTATTAAACAAACCATGAACTTTGAAAAAATATTGTTTATCTACTTACACATTTCTAAAGAGAGTTAAGTCAGATTAACATCAAAACACTGCTGGATTCAATCACATCTCTGCTGAACTTCAGTGATTTCGCCTGAAGACTTCTAGATCTACAACGCCTGCCAAAAAATTCAAATGAATTTCTCTGCATGCCAAAGAGATCAGCCAAAGAGCTGGAACGGATATTTTATTTATCAGGATATCTGGAAAAAACACCAAATCCACCTACTGAATTCCCTTCATTGCCTGAAGTCACAGTTCTAGAGATAGAATTTTCTTGTGGGTACATACATCCTCAAATAGAACAAGCAGAGAATTTACAACTTTCTTAGAAAGCACAAAACACCAGGCCACAGGGCAGTGGAACCAAAGGCATGCGGCTGGCCATCCCTTGCTGATGATTACATTTGGTAAGCGATTAGTATAAGGCTGGTTGCATTGTGTGACATTTCAGCATTACAGAGATTGCTGCCTCTTCTCCAGGCACTTCTCAATGTCATCCAACACTTGGACAGCTGCTTTTGGAATCCGAGTCCCTGGACCAAACACATTGGTAACGCCGGCTTCATACAGGAAGTCGTAATCCTGTTCAGAAAGAAATTTAAGCTCTGTAGTTAACAGCACAACAGAAAATTGATAATTGATTTATACTTGGTGTATGCTCCGTCCTGTATGCTGGGCTTGAGAAAGTATATGCAACATGGGTCCTTCACCTGGGGAGAAGCAACCGCAGGCACCAGTACAGGTTGGGGACTGCCCTGCTGGGAAGCGGCTCTGCTGAGAAGGCCCTGGCAGTGCTGGTGGGCAGCCAGTGCCCCTGAGCCAGCGCTGGGCCCTCGGGGCCAAGAAGGGCAGTGGTGTCCTGGGCTGCATGAACAGGAGTGTGGGCAGCAGGGCGAGGGAGGCCATCCTGCCCCTCTGCTCTGCCCTGGGAAGGCCGCAGCTGGAGTGCTGTGTCCAGTGCTGGGCCCCCCAGTTCCAGAAGGACAGGAGCTGCTGGAGCAAGTCCAGCAGAGATCTACCAAGATGATCAGTGATCTGGAGCATCTCCCTTATGAGGAAAGGCTGAGAGACCTGGGTTTGTTCAGCCTGGAGAAGAGAAGACTGAGGAGGATCTCACAAATACTTATACGTATCTGAAGGGCGGGTGTCAGGAGGATGGGGCTGGGCTCTTCTCAGCGGTGCCCGATGACAGGACAAGGGGCAACGGGCACAAGCTGGAACACAGGAAGTTCCACTGAAATATGAGGCAAAACCCCTTTGCTGTGCAGGTGCCAGAGCAGCGGCCCAGGCTGCCCAGAGAGGCTGTGGAGTCTCCTTCCCTGGAGCCATTCACACCCCGCCTGGACGCGGTCCTGTGCCCCCTGCTCTGGGGGTGCTGCTCACGCAGGGGGGTTGTGCGAGGTGATCTCCAGAGGTCCCTTCCAACCCCTACTGTTCTGTGATTCTGTGAACAAGTCTCAGACAGAGGCAGCACAGCATCAAGTGAAACAGGAAAAATATGCTATTTAGGATGTAAAAAAGAAATATTTAAAAACATCCAGGGAAAGAATTTATTTCTTTAGAATCAGACTAATGTCAGATCCTTGGGAAATATTCATAAGTCAACCGGATAACCTAATCTAAATCTGATCTAATTTCTAAGTTTGAAAACACTGCTTTAAACACGGGCCTGGACCAGATGACTCCCAGTGGTCTCTTCCAATCTAAGTTACTCTAATTTTATGATTGTTCTTAAATTTCAAAAAGACCTAGGAAGCAGTTATGTGTTCATGGGAGTTGTTATGATCCAAGGGTCCAGAAGAGGGCCACAAAGATGATCTGAGGGCTGTGCACCTCTCCTATGAAGACAGGCTGAGAGAGTTGGGGTTGTTCAGCCTGAAGAAGAGAAGGCTGCAGGTAGACCTTATTGCGGCCTTCCAGTACTTAAAGGGGGACTATAGGAAAGATGGGGGCAACCTCTTTAGCAAGGCCTGTTGTGACAGGACAAGGGGTAATGGTTCTAAACTAAAGGATGGTAGATTTAGGCTGGATATAAGGAAGAAATATTTTACAGTGAGGGTGGTGAGACCCTGGCCCAGGTTTCCCAGAGAGGTGGTCGATGCCCCATCCCTGGAAACATTCAAGGTCAGGTTGGATGGAGCTCTGAGCAACCTGCTCTAGTTGGGGATGTCCCTGCTCAGTGCAGGGGGTTTGGACCAGATGACCTCTAAAGGTCCCTTCCAACCTAAACCATTCTATGATTCTATGATTCTCTCTTACTTCTATATAGGATACATTATACCTTTTTCAGCCACAGGTTAGCAGCATCCCATTGAGAGATACTGGATAGAACACAATTTGTCTCCTAGAGAAATACTACGAGTTTGGTTTGTTTAATTTAAAAGTCTGTCACTCCTGAACATTTACTTAATTGGTTAGGAAAGGAAGAAGTCTGGGAAAAGGGAATAACTGGAGATTTATATGCAAAATCAATTTGCATATCTCTTGACAGAAGATGACCCTAAAGGTGATACAACCAGGCAAACTATGGATGAGGTAAGGGAAATTTTAAGACAAAAGCACAGATCTGACTGCAAGGGAATGTAACAAACTGTTCAACAGTTTAGGAGAAAGCAGAGGACATGAGAGGCAACACTGAGGCCTGATGACAGGGAACACGAGAGGCTAAACAGTGAATGAGATGTGTAGCCTATAGGTGTTGGGACCCGCCAGATGTCTTAGTCACTAGCTGTGGCTCTTGCAAACTATTACTGGAAGTCATAACGTCTCTTAAGACAGGAGCAAGCCTTTATCAGTAATATGCAAGGTACTGGTAATCCGAAACAACAGAGCATAAAGAACATCTGCCTGAGGCTAATCTTTTCACAATACAACTTAATATTCCATCCAACAAACACTGTAAGCTAAACCAGGACACCATGTACACAAAACCAGATCAATGAGACCCGACAGCACTCTGCGACCATCCTGCAGATCTGTGCTCACCCTGGTGATGGTACACAGCAGCCTTTAGCACTGTAAATCCCCTCTGACATGAACAGAGTATAGGAAATAGCTAAAAACAGCACAGACAGAAATAAAGCAGTCTCCTAGTCTTTATGGAAATGATGTTGACCCGTACCTGAGGTGGGATGACACCTCCACATATGACAAGAATGTCTGGCCGGCCAAGGGCGTTGAGTTCTTTGATGAGTTCGGGCACAAGAGTTTTATGACCTGCTGCAAGTGTGCTCACACCAACGCAGTGCACGTCTGCATCAACCGCCTGCTGGGCCACTTCTCGAGGTGTCTGGATGGAAAGAGGATTACGGGACAAGTAATAGCCCCAGCCTGGTTGTTGAACAAGCATTTGAGGGAAAATCGCTGCATTTGAAATACACTGAACACCACTCAATCAGTCATACCTGGAAGAGAGGACCTATGTCCACATCAAAGCCAATGTCTGCAAATCCTGTAGCAATAACTTTAGCTCCTCTGTCATGGCCATCTTGACCCATCTTTGCAACAAGTATACGAGGCCTGCGTCCCTCACGATCCGTGAACTTGTTAACTCTGATTGAAAACACATATTGTACCATTGTAAGCCACTGAGAATCAAAAGAATTATTTCCACAAATAGAAAAAGCACTGGTTGCAACTGTAGCACTATTTCTGTACATCAAATCAAAAGATCTTCTAAATCATGGTTTGTCTATGTACTTGGCATACTATGTTAATATTAATGTAATATGATCACTAACTGATTTCTTGTAATTAGTATCCTGAACAATAAAATGTTCTTTTTTAAAGAAAACCACTCCACTACTTTTCTGCTTTGTAACAGACAAAATACTGAGTTCTATGACGGTTTAATGAGCTGAATTGCAGCTAAACAAAACACACTTTTTAGATTTTAAGAATAATTATAACCAATTATTTCAAAAGTACTTGCATGGCACACAGTCTATAGAGAAGGGTCCTAAACATCATACTGTGAGCCATCATTCACCGGGGCACAAGTCTGTGCAGAAGAGGATTACTGTATCCCCCATTCTGTGCACTTATCCCAAGGTCTCCCTTTTTCTGGCTAGTAGCAGTTCAGATTTCTGTTGAGTGAAAGTAATCTCTGAGGCTGTGGTTACACCATTAATTTTTCATCTTACTTCTCATTATCCATGTACCGCCAATATCACAGAATGGTGGGAGTTGGAAGGGCCCTCTGGAGATCCCCTCGTCCAGCCCCCCTGCCTGAGCAGCACACCTAGAGCAGGGGCACAGGACCGCGTCCAGGCGGGGTGTGAATGTCTCCAGGGAAGGAGACTCCACAGCCTCTCTGGGCAGCCTGGGCCGCTGCTCTGGCACCTGCATGGCAAAGGAGTTTTTTCTCATATTCAGGTGGAACTTTCTGTGCTGCAGTTTGTGCCCATTACCCCTTGTCCTGTCGTTGGTCCTTGAGTGGGACACTAGGACTACCACATCTCATAAATAAAAGGAGTTTTGTTTCTGTTTTT
>VZTV01060617.1:3408-15472 GCA_013400875.1 Anhinga rufa
CGGGGCGCCGCCGTGGGCGGGGATGGGCAGCGGAGCGGGGTTAATCGGCTTTGGGAGCCTCAGCCTGGCTGCGGGCACGGCGGAGGGGACTGGGCTGGGCTGGGGTTACCGAGCCCAGCTTTTCCCCGCAGCGCGCCGAAAGCCGGGAAGGAGAGCTTTAGCGCACCGCCTCAGCTCGGGGCTGCTTGTTGCGGGTGTCCTGTTAGGGCAGGGCTTCTAGAAGCACCCTCCGCCTCCGATCCACTTGGTAGGCTGCCGCCGGCCCTCGGAGTACTTCGCTCCCGCGGGGGGGCCGTTATCGCCCTGCCGCCCAGCGGGCGGGTGCGCCGCTGCTTGCCCGGAACAGCGCGGGCCCCGGCCCGGCCCGGCCAGCCCCCCGCGCCCCCGCGCAATGGCACTTGTTTGCATCGATCCGGGTCCTGAGAGGAGGCTTCTTCCAGCTTTTTTTCTTCCATCGCGCTCTCTTGATAAATGAGAGCTGTGAGCAGATGCACAGACGTGATAAGGCTCTCTTCGGTTTTTTTTTTAAAGAGGGGTGGGGAGCTCAGTAGATTCACTGGTGGAGGAATGCTGCATTTAAGGAAGGAGAAATCCCTTAGTCAGTAGAAGTCGCTACTTGTCACAGAAGAGACGTGTTGGTGGTTCATAGCTGAAGATCTTGCATTTGTGCTCTTTCTACCTATTCCGTGGCCAAATGAGAGTTCTTGTTCCCAAATCTGTTTCCACAGGGGAAGGGAAGAGGTGGTTAAGGGGAAAAATGCACTCTGTCATCTACTTTGTTAATTTGCTGAATTGGGATTATATCATGATGTCAAATAGTGGGAAATGCTTACATTTTATATTAATGGTTTTCATAAGTCTCGCTGCAAAGAGGCCTTAACATCTCAAACAGGCATTTCAGAGGTGGCCTATGAGAATTTTCAATGAATGTCTGTAAGCCCATGGGGTGAGATTGCACAGGTGGTTGTCAGTCAGCTTGGAGTAATGTTTTTCGTGATATGGAAGATCACATCTTTTCATCTAGACTTGGAGACTTCTTGACTTCATGAGCTGCATACCAAGATCTTTATATGGCCAAGTGTTGTAGGGCTTATACTGTGAACTTGAGGAGTTTTTTTCTCTGAAGTGGTTAGATTTTAGCTTAGACTGTTGAGGAGTCAATGTGATTGATCCTTGAGCTAGGACAATCTTGGTTTTTTGCAATTCTAGCCAACACGTTTTCACCCACAGTTGACCACTTGCCTTTGTGTCAACATAAATTCAGTGCTGGCCTCTTGACTTAGGTCCAATATGGGACCTCACTTTCCTGCTTCTGGGCAGCATAGAAGTTGTAGGTCTGGAGCGGCCAAGCAGCTCATCTAAGATTATTCTGTATGTGTGGTTATTAGAAATGACATTATGTCACTGACATTATGTCACTGATACTTAGGTCAATCCTGAAACAATTTTTTCAACTAAAAATCTTCTTATGATTAACTAAAGTGACTATATCCATGAAGCTGAAATTCTGATGGCAATTAGGTGTTATTATCTGTCCAGTCATAATCGTGTGCACTGGGTTGGATAAACTCCAGGCATAAGATTTTTCCGGTGCCTTTCGGATGCGTGAGTATTAATAGTACAGTGAGATGGGACAGCTAGCATAGGATGCCTGCTGTAAAAGTTTTTTCAACACTTAATAGATAATATAAGACTGCTTAAAAATATTTCAGTAAAGACAGTGTGAAGAAGCACTTGGTATTTACTGTGGAGTTGTTTAGAACAATGTGGTTATGGTCAGGCAGATCTTTTTAATTTTAACAAGAGTCATATACTCATGTTTAAGCATATATTTTGCAAAACTAAAAAGGAATATAATTGCTGAGTAATACTGTTTTTTTTCTGGCAATTCTTCTTTGTGTCAACCCACTGTTTGATAAACTGCCAGAAAAATTCCTAAAAATTCATATTTCTTGTCTTTCCCCATGCCTCTTACAAAAACTCTCAAGCTGTTGCTTCTCTTCTTGTGTTTGGTTAGTACAAAACCAGTAACAGGCAATTTTTGTCAAGAGACACTTTGTGCCTACACAAACCTAACATACACGTACACTTGCCATCTGTAACAGAGCAGTCTGGAGCTGTGTTGAAGAAGCTCTTCCATTACTGTCCTGCATTTCATTACTTCCTTTTTTGTATACAAATTCAAATTTCACTTCTGCTGACTCACTTATATTTTATACATCTTATACTTGTTCAAGCTCTGAATATTAGAAAGCAATATGTTACGTTTTACAGTACTGGCAGGCTGTGTGGGTACAGTAAAGAGTGTTATCCAGTATTTTTAGTTTGTTAGCCACAGTGCCTTTTAAGATGGTCTTACAAGAGCACATTCTGTCTACAAAGGGTTGGTTCTTCTATATGCTTCATTAGTTCATTAACATATACTCCCGTGTTCATACCAGAGATGGCAGAGCTCTTCCTGTAGTTCTGTCTCCTCATGTCGTATCCCATTGAGCTTTCTTGGACGACTTTGCTCTACATCACCACTCCTGTGGTTCCTTGCGCTGTAGTAAGTCTTAATTACATGGTTGGAGATTGTGGAAAAGCACTGGAAAATACCTTTGCCCTTGAGTGGTTTAGCCACTGTTCGTGTTGCAAAATGGATGAGGTTAAAAGTGTGTGGTCTATTTTTGTTTTTTAATGTCTTTGCAGTAAAAGTCAAACCTGGTCTTTTACCCTCATCCGTGCATTAAACTGCAGTCAAAGTCTTACCTGACTGAATTAGATGGGGTTTTTATGCATGGCTGAGAAGTGGTAAAGTAACCCATGCTAACTGCAATGAAGATGTGCCCCAAGCTATACTCGCCATAAAAGAGAGATTGAATCTAGTGCTTCTGACTTTTGCTTCTGTTGTCTAGAATCCAGCAAACACTTGCCAGCAGTTGAAAGGTACCAAGTCTTACAGTAGCTGAAGTCAAGAGAAGATAGAAATTAACTTTGTAGCTTAAAAACTACAAAAAGGTACAAAGATGTCAGTCTCAGACATACAGAAGGAAGTTATAATGGTAGTAGTACTTGTTTTTCAGCGTTTCTTCTAGAAACTGGCTCATTATATTAGCACAACTTGAAAAAGCTTAATGAAATTTAAACCTGGTACTAATCTAGAAGCTGTAGCACTAGACATGAAAATCTTTTCTTCATGATTCAGGTATTTGTCTACATGTTCCCTTCTCTGTCTACCAGTTTATCATCCTATATACAGGGTCAGTGTCACTGAATGTCTTCAGTGATCGATTCAGCCCCCCAACTCTGACATCAAATACACAGTTTGTAGCTAGATGTGGATTGTATGATGTAACAGTGTGTTCTGCATTAGAAGCTGGTGCAGATCTTATAATCCAAATTTTTGTTTTGTTTTTGAAAGGAGTAAGACTTGTGGAATCACGCTGAATGGCTGGCTGTTGTCCTTTTCCTGCCTGTCTTCTGTCTGAGGGTACTGCTGACATTACTCTTTGGCCCGTTTCAGTCGCATTTGACAAGGGTGAAGAGGTCTTGAAGGTACTTAAGTTCAGACAAGCATGTGGGGGAAAAAAACCCAGCAGCTTAGAGGAAATGGACCCTTGTAAGTGGCCAGCCACAGGAGGGTTGCAGTGCACCTACCTCGGATGTCCTAGCAGTAAGGCTTTATAAAAACACTTGTTTACAATTTCCTACAGGAAAAAATTGTAACTAACTGTGAGATAGGTATACATATATGGACTTCATTACTGCTTAAGGAATTATTTGTTTACAATAGGGTTTTCAAACCTAATTGTGAAATCTGCACTTAATGTAAATCGATGTTTGCCAGAGTTTGCAGTCAGCCAGAAATGGCTATGATGTACTCACTCCTGTTCCTTCTAATTGCACTGTCTCCTCTGAAGCAGAAATTATTATACTTAAACATTAATTGATGATCAGTTTAACAGATTCCACAGGAAAGTGTACAGAAGACTCATGCTGGAAGAAGTGAGAATTGAGAGTTACAGCAAGGAAAGAAAAGTTGTGGAAAAACATAGCTTCAAAGTGAGGAGGTGACAGAAAAGAAAGCAGAGGAGGAGAGGACTAAAGTACCACAGAGAAAATAGCAGTGTTATGGTATTCCTTTATCCAGCTGTCTGACTTGCTCATGTAGCAGCGTTGGCAAGAAGGAACATGTGCTGTGTCTCAGCCACTGCGTTTCACTCTGGCATCATGACCTGAATCCACCTTCATCAGTCAACTGGAGTGTTCAGGCACATGTTCTGTTGTGGTGATTCTGTTGCAAGAGCATTACATTTTGGAGAAGTATTTGTTAGACAGTTGGGGTAAGAGCTTACACCACAGTAGGGAGGTTCACTCATCTGTTGGGAGTTCTTATCAGGAGAGTATTTCGTGATAAATATGACGCTAAGACTCAGGCATGGTTGTGGCATTGGTAGTCTTCATTTTTGTAGATGTAGCACGCTACAGTTGGTAATAGAGGACGAGTCTGTACATTTGCTCTTTAAAATACTGGGTTTGTGACACCACTTAGTATACTAATTAATTTAGACAAATTTGCTAAGTTTACATCAAAAAAGTACAATCAAAATGTACATCAAAATATGAACGATTAGTTAAATTTACATCAAAATATGAATTTGACTCTAAATTCATATTAAACAAATGTCAAATATGAGACATGAAGGAAAAACTCCTGAAGTTGTGTAGCTGTAAAACAATATTTATACCAGCACAGAGAATTATTTAGTTGGCATATTACTTAGTTGGATAATTTCAATTATGTAAACGTTCCTTTTTCTTTTTACCTGTATGTATACATATATTCATCTTGCAAGTTCTAAGCACAAAGAAACAATGAAATACAAACTTGGACTCTAGTCTTGTCAACAGAAATTTTTACCTGTCTCAATGGGAATAACTAATCTTATTACTAGAAAAGCTTGAATGTTTAGATTGGTGATTGAGATAAGTCTTTGTATTTACTTTTTAAACTACTGAAGCAACTAATTTGCATTGAAACTCCTGGGAATGATTCGGTAAAAATGTGGTAAAACTATATCTGTCCATTAATTGATATTGTCTATGTTTCTCTTCCACATTTGCTGAGGAAAAGAGGTGTATAAAAGCCCTGTATAGGGGGTAACTTTTGTTTTCCAAGCGTAGGAAGTTTGCTAAAGTTAAATGCTTTTAATAAATTATTTATTTGAATAGATCTATCTGAGCTTTTAGTTGAGGGGAAAAAAAAAGTCTCCATCTTTTTGTAGTGTAGAACCAGTATGGTGTATTAACATAAGTAGACCAGAACTGGAAAATATTTTTACCATTTTTCATAAACTCAAATTCTTTTTATAATTCCATGAAAATGGGAAATTACAAAAGCAACATACTACTTTTTAAGAAACAGGAATTGTGTGGGTTAAAAAAGCATGTGAAACACACCACAGTTTGCAGTTTATCCACAAAAGCAGTAGAGCAAATGTGTTCTTTTTTTTTTTCTTCCCCCTCTGCATTTTGGGTGATTAGGTGAGTCTGATTTTTCTAAAAGGTGAATATAAAGCTTATAATTTTCTGTACTTTTTAGGCAGTGAAAGATTTCTAAGGTCACAGTCAGATCCTCTTTTAAATACATCTCACAGACTTCCTATCTTGTCTGCTAGTGTAATTCAACCTTTAACTAAAAGTGTCTGAAGGTAATAATTTTGATCTTTTGGGACCCCACTTAATAAATGTCATTATGAGATGTGTTGCACTGATGATACTGAAAATCCATCTGATCAGAGGAGACTGAAGCAAAGGCACCTGATGTCATAAACAGCATTACCCCAGGAATTTTCTGGAACTATACAGTATAAATTCAACTTATCTTGTTGGCAGTGTATTGCGTGGCAAGGTTTTGGTAGCGGGGGCTACAGGGGTGGCTTCTGTGAGAAGCTGCTAGAAGCTTCCCCCATGTCCGATAGAGCCAAAGCCAGCCGGCTCCAAGAGTGACAGACCCACCACTGGCCAAGGCTGAGCCCGTCAGTGACATTTGTAGCACCTCTGGGATAACGTATTTAAGAAGGGGAAAAACTGCTGTGCGACAGCAGCCAGAGAGAGGAGTGAGAATATGTGAGAGGAACAGCCCTGCAGACCCCAAGGTCAGTGAAGAAGGAGGGGGAGGAGGTGCTGCAGGTGCTGGAGCAGAGATTCCCCTGCAGCCTGTGGTGAAGACCATGGTGAGGCAGCTGTCCCCCTGCAGCCCATGGAGGTTAATGGTGGAGCAGATATCCACCTGGGAAGCCCATGGAGGACCCCATGCCACAGCAGGTGGATGCCTGGAGGAGGCTGTGACTCCGTGGGAAGCCCACAATGGAGCAGGCTCCTGGCAGGACCTGCAGACCTGTGGAGAGAAAGGAGCCCACACTGGAGCAGGTTTTCTGGCAGGACTTGTGACTCCGTGGGGAACCCACACTGGAGCAGTCGGTTCCTGAAGGACTGTACCCCGTGGGAGGGACCCACACTGGAGCAGGGGAAGAGTGTGAGGAGTCCTCCCCCTGAGGAGGAAGGATCGGCAGAGACAGTGTGTGATGAACTGACCGCAACCCCCATTCCCGGCCTCCTTAAATTATTTTTCCTGAGTTGGGTCTGTTTTGCCTGTGATGGTAATTGCTGAATGATCTCTCCCCGTCCTTATCTCCACCCAAGAGCCTTTCGTTATATTTTCTCTCCCCTGTCCACTTGAGGAGGGGGAGTGATAGAGCAGCTTTGGTGGGCACCTGGCATCCAGCCAGGGTCAACCCACCACAGCAGTATTTTAGCTTTTAGCAATGGGATTTCATTCTGTTTTGGTCAGGTAGTAGACAAAGTCCATTTGAAGTCTGGCAGCAATTGGGGAAGAATTGTAGAAGCATCATTACATCTTTTCATGTTTTGAAGATCCATTGCAGGAAAGAGCCAAGCCCAGAGCCCTAATTCTCTGAGTCTCAGCTTCATATGTGAGAGCAACTTATCTTTAACTTAAGTATTCAAAACAGATGGAAGTATGACTATATCTAGTTGCTGTGAAGGAAAATATGTTGTGTATGCTCAGTGGGTCTCAAAAAGTTGGATGTGGCAGACATACCAAATGTGAAGAGAAGGTAATTTTGTGCAATTTTCCTTGCCCAGGCAGAGTTGTTTTTACTTTGTACTCAATGAAAAACCTTTTGCCTTAGCTGCACATGATTAGAATATACAGAACTATGTCTTAAACTAATTAGTTAAGAAAATAACACTATTTGTAAGTATGTTAAAGATATGAACTGAAAGTATCCAAATATTTCATAGTTAGATTATCAAGTTGTGTGTTACTAATGCATGTTCTTTTGCAAATTAATGAAAAACACAGATTATTGAATCCCACTCAGCATATTTCACTTCCGCTTCCTGGGCTAGAAACAGCATCAAAAGAAATGTATTTCCATTTTGGCTGCAGTCGAAACAACAGATATAAACTGATTTAATATAGCTGTTCTGTTTGCTCTTAGTCCTGATTCATATAAATACATGGAAAAGTAGGAAATCACATATTCTGATAAAACATAACTGGAAGAGTAGAATTATGTATTTCTTCTATAACAGAAGATTCCATCAGTCACAGTGCATTAATTAATGTAGGCTATGAAATTCTGTATACGTTCACTAGTGGCACAGACAAGAAAGAGTCTTCTAATACATAGCAAAAAAAAAAAGTGAAAGCATTAGTAAATGAGTGCTTCTATGCTGAGATTTATTTTTGCTAATTGTAAATAATTAAATTGATTTTGTGCTTGTAATGTTTTATTATTGTTTATGAAAACATTGCTATTCCTGGTTACGGAGTTTCCTTTTTACTTGTAATGCCTTTCTGTCACTAGGAAGAATAAAAGTTCTGTTTTGTGGGTGGTGATGGTGTTGTTCACTTACCTATAGCTGAGGTCATGTTTAAAAAATTGGGCTTAAATATACCTGTGGAACATGGTTTACTTGCGTGAGTCACCTTTTATCTTTATTGTTCCTTGCTTCTTGAGGGAGGTGGAGAGCACTGTAGGGAAGGATCTAGCATAGAGCATGTGTGAAGGGACAAATGGATCTTCAAAATTTTGACAACAAATTTAAGTTTTGAGAAAAGAAATTTCTTTTAAACGTGAAATTTTTGGTTTTCCTCAGGAATTTTACAACTCAGTAAAGCTAGAGAATAAAGCTGTTACAGCAAACTACCGAAAAGATGACCCACCAAGTTGACTGACCATCAGTCAACTGATATTTATTCTACAAAGGCATAGATGAAAGCCCCCTATCCCACCCCAATAAGAGTAACACCAGTGTAATCTTCAAAGCACATTAGGCTGCTTATGAATCAAGACTTTGTAAGACAAATGCTGCCTACTAGGTTGGATGATAACAAGGCAGGACACTTTAAAACTGCAGTTGTTTGTCTGCTTGCTGACATGGTTTTAGACAGTATTTTTAATATAGGGTGGCTTTTTTTTTTCGTTAGACAAGTGCTGGGTGCATTTTCATTAGTGTTTTAGTTCAGGTAAGGTGTATGTAATTCCGAAGGATTCTCCCAGGCATCCCCATTTACCATACTTCAGTTTGCATTTTGGAGTGGTCTTAGAGTGCACAAATTAAATCCCTTTTGGAGGAAACTAAATCAAGCAACGTAGTTCAGCTGAAGCTGGGTGTTCAGTCACAGAGCCAGCCTAGAACTAATATGGCAAAAACCCTCTGAAACCCAAAGTGTGTGTCAGACCATAAGCACCAACTGATTTGCTTTACAGATTGGCTCCAATTAGCTTATCCATATGTTAGCTGTTAGTATGTCTCAGGAGTACTAGTTCCACATGTAGCACCGCAGTAGTGTGAACTCTGAGGTAGTGAGAAAAGGCAATGATTAAAGAGGAAATGGCATGTAACGATATTATTGCTTCAGCAAGTGAAAAACAAAACAAACGAAGAAAAAACCCCATCATATGTCTGCACTTCATACTTCCCCCCCTCTTTTCCATTGAAATGTACAATGTCAGGGTTCTTTTAGTTTGTTTTAGAACTTTGGGAGAATGTATATCTGTAAAACTTGAAAATCAGGAAAATTCAACTGTGCTTAATTAAAAGATGCTACACTTCGCTCTCCCACTGTGTTTTATGGGCTTTGATTCCACTGAAATGAAATAACACACTCATTGGTCAATGTTAAATGTGTTAATTCATAGAATCCTCGAGGTCTTTTGAAAATAAAAGTTGAGAAACTTAATTAAGGGCCTTCCATGATAAACATGGATTCTTATCCCTTCACTAAGAAATCAGCATCTAAAGAGATCTTTGATAAATCCAATAATACAGCCTTTTTCTTTAACTTGGTAGGGGAGATAAGCAATAAATGTTCAACTGATTTTGAACATGGTTTACTCATGATATATCTTCTATGAGTTTGAAGTTAAACATAGGATTGAAGTGTACAGTGTTCAGCTTTACACCTCACTTTCATTATGTGTGACTTCACTTTTTTATAATCATTGATATTTTAACATTGTTTCCAGAACCAAATTCAATAACACATAAAAGTTAAGCAAATCTTGATTTCATATTGTGTTCTTATATACATACCTTAGTTGCTGAACTTTCCACTTTATAAAGCTATATTGTGTTAACTAGGACAAATACATATTCTATATGCCTGTACAGTTATCTCTGTGCTGGAAGAGGGATAACGTAAGGTAGTGTTGATGATGTATAGGTTTTACACTAATATGATGGAAAAACTGGTAAATGCCAGTACTATTGCAATATTAGCTTTTTTTGGACTTCTGTTGTGCCTCTGTTCCTTCCCTCTTCTGGGTAATGACCTTGTGTGCTTCCGCCCAGAAAGGTAGGGAAACTGGAGGTGGGTGTACTGACCAAAGTTGGTGATGTTCCTTTCTGTCTGCTGCACAATGTCAAAGCCAAGTTGCTGTGTGGGGACTGAACACCTATTTTATGGGTTGTTCAGTGAGCCCCAGTAAAGAGAGGTTCATTTTGGGATCTTCCCACATCCCAGTTAAGTGGCAGAGGAAGAAATTCTATACTCTGCAGCATATGTCAGATACTGAAATATCCCAAGTCTGTATCCCAAGCCCAGTAAGTCTATCTTAAAAGAGATGGAAAGAGATAGACTCCACTTCTGCCTTAAACCTCTTCTGTCCTCTTGTCCAAAAGGTTATATGGTACCATAATAGTTGGTGGTGTTGAAGTGCTTCCTCTCTGCATCTGTATTTGCATAATGGAAGAGTCAACTGGGACTGGTGATGTGTACTGTAATGCTGAATGGGAAACCCTTTGTAGCAAGGGATAGTTAGGTTTCAAAATAGCTTTTGCGGGTCGGGTGTGAACATGAATTTTAGCATACTCTTTCAAGCCCCTGCTGCATACTGTGTTTTTGCTCTCTGCAACCAACGCACTGTACACAGTATAAATGATTACTTTGTGGGGAGGAATAACATCCTTTATGACAGACAGAAGGAGAGCTATAGAGGGAAGTCTCAGTAGCTTGAGGGGTTTTATGTTGGTGTAAAACATTCATGCTGGTTTGTAGTAATAAAACATTCATAAACAACTGCATTCAAACTTAGGTAATGCTGTGCTTTGAAATAATATGAAAGTCTAAGCCTTGAATGAAACAGCCTTGAATAATCAGAAAACCATAACTATATTAGAATATCTTAGCACGTCCTTTTAACTGCCAACTCAGGATCTTTATTGTGCTAGAATATTAAATACAGTGTTCAGGTCTGTACAAAACAGAAACATCAAAGTTTATACCATAATATTCTTCCTTCCAAAGTTAGAATAAAGCAGTTACTCCACCCTAGCTTCGAAAAGAGAAAGAATTTCCTAAAAGCCTGCTCTTGAATGTATTTATTTTTAAAGAAGTAGAGATTTTAACAATAGGATAAAAAGGCCTCCACAGTTCCTTATTTTTCTAGTTTATTTGTAAATGATATCCGCCTTGCCAGAGGTCATGGGTATATTTCAATAAGACTGCAAAACTATATATTCAGAAGTCGTGGAGTGCTTTAATCTTAAATGAGGGTTTATACCCCTTTTCATTACCACCAACATCACCATTTAAGAACAGCTTCTAAAGTAGTAAGGCCTGCAGCCAAATCGCCAGTAAAGGAGAGGCTTTATCATAATTGCAGGGGATATGACTGATGAAAAAGCAGCTGGGGCCGCGTTGTGAGTGGAGCAGAGCTGTACTGTCTCAAGTGTGGAGTGACACTATCTTTTGCTCTATTCGACTTAAAGCTGTTACCTCCTAATGGGCCTTTGACCATGTTTCCAGTTTCAGAACTACTAAGCTAGATTGTGTAACCACTCTTAAATTCTGCAGTACCACAGTCATGTCATGGAAGATACCACATAATTAAGTTTCATTTTAATTTTACGTACTTTGATACAGTCCTAATTTTAACTCTATCCCGCTTCCCTAATCTGTAATTAATCTGTGAAATCCTGCATGCTGTTTTTAATGCAGTTTGTGATTTTGATTTAATTTTATTGTTGTAATGTCCAGGGCTCTTTGCTACATCTTTGGTGTAAAGAAAGAACTTGTTGGGAAGGAGTCACATCTGTTTTAAGATTCTTTGCTGTGTGCTATTTTAGCTTCACTTATAGTGACTTTAGACTGGAATATTCATGCTCATGTATTTGATAGAGAATATATATCAGTGTTGTTGTATGCAATAAAAGCGATTTAGAGTTGGATACACTGCTTTTCTCTAAAAGCAATCAGTGTAAGAGCTCATAGAAAGCTAGGGTTTTTTGTTCTCTGAATTTTCGAGAGTAGAGGTTTTTCTGTCTCTAAATAAAACCCCTCTCTTTCCTTTGAAACCCAGTGTTTATTGTGCTGGTTCAGTCAACAGTCATCGATAGGAACCACAGATTAACCAAAGTTACCTCTCTGACTTCGTTTTGAGGATCAGACCCAACAGATTCGTTGGGCAAAGGCTGCAGCATTTGTAATGCATACCAACAGTAGCTGTACTGTGTTGTCTTTTAATTTTACAAAGTTCAAGATATTTAG
>VZTV01060620.1:0-16469 GCA_013400875.1 Anhinga rufa
CATTTTAATTAATTAATTAAAATAATTTAAATTAATAATTTAATAAACATGGCAGTAAAGTTTTATATAAATGTGTGTATGTGCATTTAAAGAGAAATCCAGTATCCTGATAAGAACAAGCTGCCAGCATCATGGCAGGTATGAAGATTGCCATGACATTCATTGAAGATAGGGCAATAATTCCATCTTTATACATTCAGTATTTCATTAAAACAATAACCCTATCACTCAACAGATGAGGAGGACAGTATCATAAAACATAATCACATGGATAAGATTCCTGCTGGGATAGCTACACGGACTGAAAAAAGAGTAAAAATTAAAACTGCTAACTGTAGTCATTGACCTAGGGGGACATTAAAGTGATCTACAAATATGTGAAAAAGAGCAATCACGAGTAATTATTTAAGATGACAAAAATAAAGAGGAAGAGAGAGGATTAGGACCAGTGTGAAGGAATATAACCAAAGGTTATATTTCAAGAACTTCAGAGAAAGAGCCATTTGCTTGCAAGCAGGTTTCCAGTGGCACACACTGCTGTCACCAGCCATAATAAATCACACTAAACACAAAACCTATGCAAAATTTTGGTACGATCTAACACAAAGATCTGTGTTTCTGTGAAAAGACAAAAAAAAAAGAAAGAAAGAAAGAAGCTGAACACTACTTTGAGTGCGAAATGTGAAATTGAAATTAAAAACATAATTCTAAGCTGAGCAACCTGTACAAGTTTCTAGTAATCACTGTCATCCTTGTCTGCAGTGTTTGGTCATGCCCTCAAAGCTTGTGTAGTGTTTTTTTTAAGTCCTTAATCATTTACCCTATACAACCAAAGTCTAAAATGGCTCAATTTCACTGCTGTAAATGCTACCATTCCTCAATATTATTGCAAGGAGGTGTATTTGTGACCGCTGTATCCCGTTACAGCATGAGGGATAACTGTCTGGCACATTAGGAGCCGTACAAGGTGATGAGAGACCGGTGCAGGAGTCCGGCGTGTTGATGTACCAAGTTTCCAAACATTAACTAATGCAGAAGGGAAGTCGACATTGGAAAATCTTGTTCTTGACCATGGTGGGACAGCTGAACACTTCATAACACTATCAATTAATATGCTACAGACACTGGTCTCCTCAGAGGAGAAGGCCAGGCTGCGAACAGCTCAGAGGTGGGCATGTCACAGGAAAAGATTGAGGTCTGTTGGCAGAGAAGTGTGGAAGATGCCTGTAGGTTGCTTGTCAGCACTTCGCCTGGCCCAGATGAGGAGCGTTAAATCATGGGATACAAACCCACACGTGGATATACACGGATGGGAAAACAAAATACCAGATGCTCTACAGCCATGTCCTTCAGACCAACACTAGGTTTCTTCTCCCTTTCTGGGGGATGAGGAGAACCCATTGAACCTCTCCATCCAGAAGACCAAAGCCTTTAAAAAAAAAAAAAAAATTAGGTAAGCATTGCATAAGTCTCAAAGACTGAATTATCCACGAATCTTGCCTCTAGGAGGCCTCAGAAGTAACCAAAAATGCTTAGAAGCTGTGACCTCTCATTGCTGGGCTGTAAGATTATTGTGTTAGAGGCTTAACGGGCTTGAAAAAGCTGGGCTGGAGTGGCAGTGAAAGAGAGAACAGTGTTTATTGAGCAATAAAAGAAACATTATGTTTCATTGCTCAGCCAAACTGCCCTACAGAAGCAAATCCCCATGCCTTATAATACAGGGTGTAATAAATACTAATACTATAAAGGGGTCTGTTGGAAGCAACCAGCAGGGCCCTATCGCAGTGTAATCAAGCCTCCCATTAAATTAGCCTCTCGCATGTGCTTGCTGCTTTATTGTCTGACGGGAGCAACCGCCTGGAGGTTTGAACACCGGCTCCGGTGGGGTTCACCTCCTGCACGGCTGCACTCTGGTTACCCTCTCTCGGGGACATCTCTCCGAGGCCAAGGGTTAGGTTTCCTTCCAAGGATTAAGCGGTAGGCTCATGTCAACAAGGTGGTCGTAGAGATAGAGGCAGAGCAGGAAGGACTCATGAGGCCAATGGAGAGAGATCCAACTATTTCAAGGCAGCAGATTAATCCTGATAATACTGCATTGGGCCATTTTTTTTCCCCTGGTTGGGTCAAGTTCCCCTAGCGACCACAAAGCCTGCCATTAATAAAATTAAAAAACTCAATCATAATTTCCAACCTCTGTGCCCCCTTCATAGGCGAAAAGATAAATTGAATATAAAATGAAAGCCTTGCTTTTTGGCCTTTGTAAACCTCTTCTCACTTTTTCACTTTCCTCCCCATAATTCTGCATTGCTGACCTTCTTCCAGTCTCAATGGTCTCGGGAGCACACGCAACATATGGACCTCATTGTCCTATAGAGCAAGGAGGGCATGGGGATACCTTTCCCGCTGACCTTTCCCTATGCAGGCTGGGCTACATTACTGACAGCATCTGCACGGCTCTACCTGGGCTGGGCTGCAGCGACATTTCATCTTGAACCTTTGTCTGATATTACAATTATTATCACAAGTCAAGCTGCCTTCCAGCATTCCTTTGGAACAAAAAAGGGCCCTTTTTTTCTAACTGAATTTTTTGGCTAAAATTTATATTTCTGCTAAGATGATTTAGTTACTGGATTCTGTAGGGAAGGAGTGGTTGAAAACCAAAAGAGAGAAAAATATTGATATATCTGAAGATGCTTTAATTTTCAGAAACCATAAGTAACTGAAGAACAGTTGTTAAAAATTGGAGAAGTGTTAGGTTTGGGGTTTTTGTCAGTAAACAAGAACGTTTATGTGGAAATTCAGGGGTTTTCAGTTGCTTACAAAACTCACTGGAGAACTACCACACTCCAACCACCTCTTTTTCATTTTCTTCTGGTCATATAACACCAGGTTTCCATTTGCTGGAAATAAATGAGGAAGCCATGGGGTATCCCTGCTCTTTTTATTCACACAAATAATCCCATTAAAGTCCACAGGAGTTCTCGTATCCAGTGGGCAGGTTCTGACCCCAATTGTTTTAACAGTTCTTTTTATTCACACCTCATATTCTAGCTAAAAAATCTTATACAGCTTGACAGAAGGCTTAAAATCATGAGTCTGCCCAATGACGGAATTAGTATTATGTATGCATGCTGAATGGTTGACTTAGCTCAGGTAAAAAAGAGGAGAAAATAATATAAGAAGAAAAAGAGCGTTGAGGGTAAACAGATGGCAGAAGTTTGGCGAGTCAGGCTGGTACTGTCACACACTTCCTGAGAAACCATAACAAACCATATTTTTTTCCCCTCTGTGCCTCGGTTTCCCCACCTGTAAAATGGGATTTATCGAACTTCCCTTTCTCAAAGAGCTGTGAACGTGTAGTCAGTGGCAAACTTCAAGCCATGCAATGTAAGAGAGAAAGCTGCATTTTTCTTCAAATAAATTGAAAATCAGTCCTTTTTGGAAGGTTTATCTTTTTATGCTCCTACCCTACTGTTACTCAGAGTCCTTCCCTTAGCAATACGATGAATGACGCTACGTTCACAAATGTTGAAAACAAAAGAGAGATAAGTGATTCAAAGCGAGTGAGCTCCGTGCATGCCCACACCATCCTATGCGTCTCTTCGGATTTATGTTTGATGCAGCGTCAAAACCAGATTTCTGAAATTATTTTATTTTAATCAAATGTCTTCAGAGTTTCTAAAAACCTTTTCCTCACTGCAGCGTACCCCATTGCCAAAAAGTTTTTTACTCTTTCCGAGCTGAATTCAAAAGGAAATATTCATAAGCTCCCTTTTTATTTTACACTCTTTATTTATTTATCTGATGCTGGTAACATATACAGAGCAAGGCTGTCCATTCCAACAATCTTCTATCTCATGTCTTAAACCTTATAGTAGCCAATCTAATTTTATTTCAGCTTTGAAGGAAAAAAAAAAGTCACCTCTAAGTTCAGACTAAACATGAGAAATTGTAGCCAGAAAGGAATTTTTTTTGAGAACGTTATGTGGGAAGATATAAAAACAGTGGGTTAGAATGGAATGACTCTTTCAACTCGAGTTTATTGTGTTTACAGTATTACTCAAGTTCTGAGGAAACTAATAACCATCACAAATCTCACCAACATCCCATATTTTAGGGCTTGAGTTTTCTACGTTTTCTGCTGGTTTAAAGCCGAACAACAAAGAAGGTTCTTGATAGAATAAGCTCTAATGTTAAAACTACTATGACACATAGAGATATATAACCTCACTCTTGGGTAGCCAAAGTCTCCACTGCAACTTTAGCAACAAATTTCTTCCCCTCCCTACAACCTCTCCTACATCCCATAATAGCTTCTATGTTTCAAAAGTAGGGCTCCACATCTGTAATATATTATGTGCATAATTTACACTTAATTACCAACCACATTGATTAAACCATTGCACAACAATTAAACTTAATTAGGTTTTTTTACAGTGCCTTCACTATTTAACCGAAACACGCCGAGGAGTGTCTTATCAGCTCTAATTGAAACGCTGGCTGGAGATGTTTAGCTTAAAGTGTGATCGCCATTTCTTTCCAATTTCAGGTGAAGGCAAAACTGGGGATTAACAAATGTGTGTCAGTCTGTGACCCAGCATGAGCCACTTTGCATTCCCAATTGTTTCCATGTGTATGTCAGCAAATGTTCATCTCAATGCTATAAATAGATGACCAGGGTGCCCCCACCATGAAATTAGACAAGTTCTGTAGCATTTAGCAGGAATGGGGTTTCAGTTGTTATTAAGAGCTAGGCTGTGAAATTCAAAGGGTATATTGAGTTTTCAGCTATATGGGGTTATAATTCGAGGTATTATTTTCCTCATTTGAAGCTGTTATCAAAAAGGGCAGAATTTCACAGGCTTTACCTTGTGAGGAAGTTGAAGAAGCCTAACTAGGTGTACAAGCGCTAAGAAGCTGGCAGTTATATTTAGGGAGCTAATTTTTTTCCTTAATTGGTGTAGTTTGGGTAGTTACATGTTTATGGGTTTAGTGGGTTTGATTCTTTTTCTCTAGAGAAAGCAATGACAAAATATTTGATACCTTGAAAGTGTGGTTCCTATGTCAGATATTATGGGTAGACCTTTGAGCTAATTTTTGCATGAAATAGCAAAGTTAAATATCACTTTAATAAAGTGCAGTCTTACTGGGGCTGAATTTGGGGGGAAAATTGTAAATGAAAGGAAAAGATAAAATAGATTCTCTAGCTGACACTTCGTCACTCTGATCAAAGAAAACAAGTTTAAAATTACCCATGTTCACTGTTGTATTTCAGTGTGTTAATGGGATGTTTGGAACTAAAATCTCCCAAACTCACTGACTATTTTAATTTCTCTCTGCTCCTCTGAATAATGTTTTTCTCACAATTCTAGACTCAGTCAATTCTTATCCTAACGTCTATATCTTTACTCAATATTCCCTCTATTCTCCTACTAAGTGAGGACTTTTAATATTTCATTCACATGTTGCTATTAAAAAAACCCCATATCTATAAGCCTGAATAATGCAATGAGATAAATATAAGACGGGGTTCAGAGACACAGGCTGTACTCTTAATTCTGCTTTAAACATGCATCTAATTGTGTTAGGTGGTCACCTTTGTTCAGGAGGGAGTACTTAATTTTTCTATTAAATTTCTTAAGCAATATTGAACTGTTCTGTTTGTTTTTTTTTAAAGCAGTAAACACATTCTGCTACATGTGAGAGGTTTCATGCACACAGATAAGCAATTTCTGATTTTTCGGTAGCATATAACCAATTGTTTGAAAAATCTGCTTCACTGGCAGAAAAAAGCACTGCAGTTTTTTGATTGCCATCAGATCCACCAGTGATTGGAGTCTGTTGAATAAATTCATAGGACAATGCTTTTGGCAGATTTTACAATATGTCTTTTACTAACTGATTTACTAAACTGATATTCATCTCTTTCCCAGCTGATAGTATTGCTTTGGTAGCTTGCCCATCCATTCAGGGGGAGAAAAGAAAGATTTCTGTGAAATCTTTCAAAAAATAATTTCAAGCAGGAAATATTTTCCTTCAAGTCACCCAACCTGGTGACTGTGGAAACTGTAAGAAAAGCTACACTAGAGAAGTTCAGTGTTCATACACAGTGCCTCAGATCAGTAGAATTTATTTCAGCTTTACCCCATCCTTTTTTTTTTTAATGCTCTAATGAATTAGAAATAATAAAAACAGCAGCATGATTTGACTCCAGACATGCCCTGGGCACTTCAGCAAAGCAGGAAAAGCAAAATTTTCCTCTTCGATACCCACCCAGCGCATCTCTCAGTGGGGTCTACCTTAAGGGACCGGCTGCGGGGTGGGGGCAGACATCTATTTTTAAACAGCAGGAGAGTTCAAGACCCATGCCATGGCTAACACGGAGCCTCCTTCCAGTGTTCCCAGTGATTCCTCTCTGCGAGCGTGAAATGCCATAAAGCGCTGCAGTGATGCCTTTATGAATGGCTTGTTTGTCTCCCTCTTCCCTGGCAGCCCATTTTTTAAATTTTATTTTATTTTATTTTTCCCTTCCTTTTTCACCCCACACTTGTCCAGTGGCCCAAAGCAGTTTAGCAGATATGGCAGCTCACATGAATTATGAAAATGTGAATATGGCTCCGCTACTTGTACCCTGCTCCTGGCGCTTTGTCGGGGTGGTTTTTTTCGCTGCAAAATTTCTTCTTTGTGAAAAGGTAGAGGACAAGGAACTGCTTTTATTCCTAGACGCACGATTCTGGGCACCCCACATGCTTAAACAAGAAAAATAATTGGCCAAAATTAAACGGGCATTTCCCAATATAACCCGAGTGCAAAAGCTCTCTCCATCACCAGCGACTCCAACTCCGCTTAGGGGTACGCTCAAACATGCAGTGTCTGGATCCTGCAGTCGGAGTCTGGATCTGAGGGTAATTTCTGCAGGTGTTATTCATCTCTGAAATAACTCCATATCTGGGAGACAACCAGGATCAGGCTGTTTGAGTTCCCTTCTTCATGCCACCTTCCGAAGGGACAAAATCGATCTGTGCATTCTGGGAGAGAGGAGCTTAAAAAATGTTGGAAGAGTTTGTTTAATTAGGTGGCCTAGCAGTTCATTTCAGAAGTATTGCTGGCAAATCACCCAGCCTTCTTCCAGGGCTGATGTTAAAGTCTGTTTCCACATTTTCTTGTGGGGGAAAAAAAAAAAAAAAAAAAAAAAAAAAGGTTATCCTTCACCCTTTCCAGCAAGCCAGGAAAGCTTGAAACTGAAATGGTGGCTTTATGCCCAGACAGAGAGGAACTGAAATAAATACGAGCAGGGTTAAGAATTTTCTTTATTGAGAGCACCTGCTTCAATTTTATATGTAGCGTTGCTAAAAATTCCTTCATTACAGTGTGCTCAACTCTGTGGGAGTTCAGTGAAGCCTTTGGTGCTAAGAAAACCCAAATGAGCCCTTTGGACCTCTCCGGGGAAAGGCTTTCCCTGCTCTCCTCCAAATGAATTCAATGTGTCCCAAGGTAAGGCAATGACGGAGCTGCGTGCGGTGCTCCCGAGGACAGCTGCAGGCGGAGATGCGTGTCTGGCCTTGCGGTGGATGAGTTACAGGGCAGGGAAGGGAAAAAATGCACGGGCAAAACCAATCTACTTGTGAAGTTTCATGCAAAATGGCAATTTCAGCTGCTTTTTGCAGGTAGCTGCACGCCACCTGCGTGTATCAGGTACACCTGAAGATCAGCAGACCTTTCTTGTACCTGCTCAAACACCTTCTCAAGCAGAGAGTGTCAGAGGGGCTGGTTTATGAGTTCATTTTGTGATACACCAAACGCTGACATTTTGTTGTCGCTGTGATGGGAGAAAGACAAAAGCAAGACAAGGTTTTAGCAAGAGGCAATACATTCTTATTAATCGGGCTGATGTAGCTAGAAAAGGCGTACATCAGACAGGCCAGATCGCTGTGTATTAAGCAAGAAATTTAAAGCTAATTTCTGGGCAAAAATAATAATTTCAAGTTTAACTTAATAATATTAACCAATTAACCTGAGACTTTGACTGAGGCAGCGGCATTCTTTTGGCTTTTGTCTGAGGGTAAAGCAGTTAGGGACTAATCCTGTAAACTGTGTTATTGTTGGAGTTGAGGCTGATTACTCATAGACCGCTCTAACCTTCTACTAGTGCTGTCAAAGTCTAGCTCTCCAGAGGTCTTTTGCTGTAGTTGCAATGATCCAAGGACACACAACATGTCTAAGAAAAGGCACGGCCTCTGCTTACAAACCCGCTTCCAACTAACATCTATTTCTATCTTTTTACATGGCCTCATGGAAAAAGAGCTGGTCTTTGACTTTTGAAGTTTAATCTAAGTGTTGACAATGAGTCTCTCAGTGGCCCTGGCTAAGTTTCTTGTTTTATTGCACCTTGCTCTCCCCAAACAGATGACGATTCCTTTGTTAATGGTCTGAAAATAATATTCATAATAAGCTTTTCAACTAGGTCAAAGCCTTTAGATGACAGAATTGCTTTAAGAAGTGCATTTAAGCACTAATAAAAATGATTATGTGTAAGGAAACGGCAGCATGCTGGAGATGGCAAACAGATTCGGTCCAACTGCCTTGTTTTGCACAAAATAGCTCCCCGGCTGCAGACAGATTCGTTACGTACTGGGCTGATGCCTCCTACAGGGGTTCCACAGGCTGACGACCCCAGTGAATTGTCACGTGGCACTTAAGCAGCCCACAGTCCCGGCGTAGCCGTATAGGGTACTGCGGTGGAGAAGATGGGATTCAGTGATGCCATCGCAGTGCAAGGCCATGGCAAGCCAGAGGGAGGTGACCAGCGCCAGTAAAAGAGGGAGAAGAAAAGGCTCACCAGCATTCTGGCTGCCGGGTATTCATTTAATCTGGGGCATGACTCTGGCTAACTGCACTAAATCCAGGAAAAATCTAACACTGGGAATTGGTCATTTCTGTTGTGAATAGTGGTCTTTTCAGAAAGATTGTGTCGACAAAACAGTTTATCTGAAGGGCTGACTCCCTCCAAGTGCTGGAATAATCCTGTCCCAGTGTTATCAGACAGCCTCTGTTAAATGCCACGGGTTTTTTCCAGACCCTGCAATGGCAGCTTATGTTCACCAGCACAGCAAATTTCTGGCGCTTTTTTTGTACCAGATCTAAAAAGCCATAGTCATACCCCACAAAGCGCCGATCCAGTATAAGCTGGGAAATGAGACAGGAATGCTGCAGCGAATCCATGCCTGACCCACGGCCAGTATCTATTTCTTGAAGGCATCTGCAGTGTGCAGACGCACGGCGAGCCATCACCCCAGAGCGTGGGAAATCACTCCTGCAGCTGAGGATGGGCATGAGCATGGGTGGAAAACAAGTGTGTGAGGCTCCCTGGATCAGCTGCTTTATTCAGATGTTTCCCCAGGAGCTGACATAGCCTAAGCCTAGGAACTGGCAGGGGTTTTTACTTCACTGGGACAGAAGTAACATTCTTGAACTTAACAGAAATTACAATACTTTACTAGGGGATAAATCTAATCAGATTGTATTCAAACAGTCTATCTATAAATTTTAGCCACAGATGTATCTCATTTTCATAATACCTAAGCCGCTTAAAAGCTTTACTGTATTTATTTTCCTTTCACCCCTGCAACGTAGAGATACACTGTCCCTATTTTACAGCTGGGGAAGTTATTCACAGAGAGACTTAAGTATATGTATTCACGGCAGTCACTGGGTAGAACGGAATTCAGCATGGCTGGAAAACCCACCTGAGAAGCTGGGTAAATACTTGGGCAAGTAGCTCAGCGGTCAATGCCAGGAGTACCCGCGCTAATTCATTGAAAACAGGCTTAAGTGCATCTACTTGCACTCCCTGCAGGGTAGGAATGGTTTGAATGACTCACGCCAGGTGATGCAGGATGGCTGGGGCAATCCTGGGAGCTGATCGGTGTCCCCAGAGCTGGTGGTGGCTGGAGCCTGCTCCCCGCTCCCTGGGCAGGGGCTTGCCAGCCAAGAACATGGAATTGTGCAATGGGAGCTGGATACGAGGTGGAGGCACTAAACGGAACTAACATCTCTCCATTTTGCATTTTCTCCTCTCTTTTCCCTTTAGCTCTGTAAGAAGCATCCACCAGTCCAGACCAAGTTATCAAACCTCCTGTCCCCTCCTGCCTCCCAATCAATCAGTCAAGCTCAGTGAATTCACCGCATTTCTTCGGACACTTGAACAGTATCTTTTAGAGGAGCAAGGGCACAATGATAAATCAGAGCAGCAACACATGCATACATGCCGAGTGTGTCACCAGAACAGAGACCGTTCCTTGAGTCCCAAGTCATAATTAACTCCCTGAAGGACAGAAACCTGACAGGAAATCCAAAATCTCTTTGCAATCCACTAAATATTACAGGAATGAATGGCTGGCATGGGGGAAGGAATGTTGGCTGGAAGTGAAGCTTTTTGGTTTGAGCTTTTCCTGGGTTGTGTTTATTTAGCATATAGCCCGGAGGCACTTGCTGTTTCATATCTAGGAATGGAAGTAGCACAGATAGCATTGCACTGGAGGATGGAAGGGTTGCAGCTCAATCTGCTGTTACCTGGAGCTAATTTCTGCACCTGCACAGGGCCTCGGGTGGTGTTTAAAACTCTTAAGTGTTTATCTGTGGGTTTATCTTGAACAGTTCAAAATGTGGCTGCCCTGTGGGTCTCTGTACTCAGACCGTGAAGACTGAGGTGCGATTCCGGATGGCTTTTTTTGTTTTCCCTGGGCAAAATGGAAGTAAAACCCTAAAAACCCCCATATCTGAACCCTTCTCCTGCCAAACAAAAAAAAAACCCACTGCACTTGAGATTCAATTTCCCTCCAGGACAGGATGAGAGAAAGGAAAGAGATATGTTGCGTGATGTCATGTAACCACTACCAGAAGATGTTCAGATATGACAGGGTGAGGGTCCTATATGAACTAAAATAGAACATAAATTATTAATCTCAGTGAAATTATGCCACTTCACAACAACTACACATTGCCCCCTTCCTCAAGAGTTCTGGCTTTGCCAAGCTTCAAACTGCAACCATTCTTTGTCTTGGGGTGACACTTCCCATCCTTTCCCCCGTTTCGAGCCATCCATGGATGTGCGTGAGAGCATCGCTCTTGGCCAGCTCATCCCTGCTGCTCCCCAGCCCCGCAGAACCAAGCACCCCGTGTAACTTTGAATTGGCGATGCCTGGTCTCTACCAAAGCAGCAGACCTGAAATAGCAGAGGGCTCAATTTTATGAGGCATTACGGAGCCCTCGGTGTTGAAATGCAGGTGATGAGTTTCCAATCAGATAAGGCGATGGTAATTCCAGATGACCCTGCCATCAGTTGCAGGAATCGCCATGCGGGGAATGTCGGGATTAGGTTTCACTTGGAGCCTGGACACATTTATAATGTTTCAGTAAATGAATAGGGAGTACTGTGACCCAGCTAGGAAATTTATGGCCTTGGTTGTGGCTCTGACAGGACTTTGGAGTGAGATATCATGGGCTTTGGGGGTGGAGGCTCATCTTAAACTTAAATTGGGGTGGGGGTAGGGGTGAGAAGCAGAGATAAAGCAGCTGTTGAAAAGCTTAAGCCGTGTGTCTCTGGCTAAAAGCAGCTCGAGAGAACATGCTTGCTGAGGTGTCAACCATCTACAAAGTACCCTTTATTTGAAAAATACTCCAACTGGACCCTGAAGAACAGATCGAATCCCATGTTGGGGGGTCCAGGCACTCGCTCATAAAATGTGCAGATTGCAGTCTTTGTAGAAGAAGGAAGAGAAGGGATAGTTGCATGGGAGGAGAGGTTGTTCCTGACAATGTGCAGTCACCACGAGGCTCGAGTCAGGGAGCTGTGCAACACAGGGACCCTTCACTCCACCGTCTGCGGTCACTCAGCTTATTTTCTCTCGGGGTTGGGCCGGGAAATTTATTGCACCTTTTGGATTTTCAACAGCATCTGTTACATAATCTAAAATGAACTCTTCAAGAAATGGAAGCTAATCTTTGCCTAAGCTACGTACGACGATATGCTGTGACCTTCCTGACTGATACTTATAAAAACTTTCCTTAAAAGCAGAGGGTGAAAAGCAGGGTTTAAAGATTTACTGGGACATTTACAAGTGTGATAATGTTTTTCAGCCTGTTTTGTTTTACAATAAATCATTTTTTATTGCCCCAGAAAACCTGGGAGATGATGACCAGAAGTAGAATATTTTTGGCTTTGTCACTGGAAAATCAGACCCAAAGTGTTTCAGCTATGAATGAAAGGAAATTTAAAGCACACAACAATCTGAGGTAACCAGTCAAAACACTTGCTGTGGCTGTCCAAACAAAACCAAAAAATGCCTAGAAGTAAACAAAAGATGTATTTTGCAAGCCACCGAGAAGACTTTATTTTTTTCCCTTTTGGTCTTGCAGATTTTTTTTTCCAAAGAAAGTAGTGAGGTCAAAAATTGATATTTTTTTTTGCATTAAAAAATAAAAATGTTTGGAGAAAAGCCAAGTGTTCATGATTTGTTTTATTTGAAAAATTTCAACCAGCTTTACCTATGAAACCGGAAAGCTTTAAAATTCAACCAGGGTTCATCAGAATAGTTTTTGAGTTTCCAACTAGCTGTCCGAGGCTTGCTGGAGCCTGGACCTGGATAACAAATCGTATGAAATCATGTGGACTCAGCTGAGTTTCACCTTCATTTTTTGCAGACAAACCTGAGTTATGTGTCATTTGTCCCAAAAGCAAACAGAGATTTATGCAAAAGACTTTCCTGGTTAACTGATACGAAAAAAACCAAGTTGCACAGAAATGAAGTTGTGGTTGCATTGAAGTAATTATTTTTGTCATTAACATGGTTAAGAACTGGAGCTTACCCTGAATGTTCACCATTAAATCAACCTGACTCCTGACACGATATTCATAAACAAACAGTGCTGGCTATTTTTCAAAGAAATTATCCCATTTTTAATTCTTCTAAATGTTCTGACTGAGGAAAGGCTCATCAATATATCTCAGTGAAGAGTAGTTCTTTGTTGAAAGCCAGCATATCTTAAGCCTCTTTCAAGTTTAGGGGAAGAAGAAATGGGCATATCTACCCTTTCTTTTCATACTAGTAGCTTCAGAAAACTCCTTGGGGTCACCTTTTTCTGCTCCATGTGAACACCATCTCTAGCGGTTAGTTCCTGATCCATGAGTAGGACTTGTAAAGCGTTAAGCAAGATGAATTAGGTACACAAAAATAGCTGAGTTCCAGAATGAAAGCCATTTTCAGTCTCAATTCAGTTGCAGATGTACGCGGGCCTTTTTTCAGTACCCGTAATCTTAAATTATAATTTGAGCAGCGAGCTACCAAAGCCTCGATCGACTTCAGGACCCCTCGTTGGATAGTTCATCTGCAGCAAGAAAAAGTAGCTGATATTCTGGATACGCTGTGAACTGAAATCAAAGACGCCAAGCCTGTTTTTTCAGGACAATCTACACCTATGCAGTAGTTTTCCTGGAATCTGAACCATCTCATACAGCACAGAACACTGAATCTCTGCCAGGAATGATAAACATATCCCATTTTTCTTTCCTTATCTGTTTGCATTTTGCTAATATCACCTCTCAACCCCTTCCGCTCACTTCCAGTGGCTATTATCAGCAGACAGCAAAGAAATCTTTCCCAACCAACATGTCTGCAGCTTTTGTGTGGGAAATTTTCTCACCGTGCTCTCTGTGCACATAAGACATGATTTACATGAGCGGTGATACAGGCATTGATTATGGAAGTTTAATTAAGATCAATTGCATGACAGGTAAAATATTAGGATGGAGGATGATACAATTTCTCAAAACTCTGATTACATGGGAGTCACCAAAATATATTGCCACTGAAGCCGAGAAAAACATTCCTTTGACTTGCTGAGAGGAGGTTTAACGTTAGTTGAAAGCCTCATGCTAGTATTTGTTGGAACTTTGACATCAGTTGCTAAACAGTCTGCATGTATTACAGTAGAAACGAAAAATCAAGAGGGACAGACTAACTTGCCATAGGCTACTGGTTTTGAGTTCCAAATCAGGTTTTTTTGTATTTTTTAAATTACATTATATGCATGCCACAAAAAAAAAAAAAAAGTTAATTTATTCCATTGTATTACATGTCTAAACAAATTGGAAAGCTCTTGGGTAATCTCTAGAAATAAATTTAAATGAGTAAAGCTTTTTTACTTAATCACCTATATTTTATATTCTGTGTGGAGGGAGGGAATTTGCCATCAGTTCTTCTTTATTCAGTGTGCAAAGTTAATTTGATAAATGCAGCCTGGAAGACAGTGCAGTTTTGAGCATGATAGGTTCCCAAGCTTAAGGCAAACTACGAAGTATATACATCATTAACAGTAATATATATGAATTAGTACAAATTTTTAATATTACAGATGCCATGGTGTTCAGGTGGGAATAAGAACATTTTAAAATAGTACACTCTAGATAGAAACCCAGCTCAATAATGTTTGCTACAAACGTGGGAGTTGCTGAGAGAGAAGCCAATATTGCATTCCTCAGGTCTAGGGCAGAAAAAGTGGAGGAGTTAAGATGAAGTACAGATTTTCTTCTAATCAAATCCAGAAGACTTGCTGTAAACCTTATTCTAAGAGATCCGCTAAGTCTGCAGCATGAACATGACAGGCAGGCAAAATTGTGGATTTGATCATTTAAAAACCTGTGGATTCCTGGGGTTTTGGCTACGTTAAAGACTCTGAGAAAAGACATGCTGAAAATTGCTGAGGGGTGTTACCAAACCAAGTTGCCAAAGGCTTAGTCTGCCTCAGTAATACAGAGAGCAGCTGGTTGAGCTAACTCCCAGTTAATTACCTCTTCATTTCTGCAATCACTCCGTAGTTTGTTTAGGGCAAGGTGGACTGGAGGTTTTAATGCCCAAAACATTCAATTTATCCGTTTGCTATAGAAAATAAAAGTTGGAAAATAAAGACCTCATTATTGTACATATTTTTTCATTTAATTCGTTATGGGCATATTACAAAATGGCTTTGTAATTTGGGTAATCATACACAAATGTTGGGTTTTGCTGCAGCGTATTCAGATCAAATACTCGCTTGGCCGAACCTGGCAGGCAATGCTGGTGCAAGCCCAGCTCACCGAGAGTGTAGAGGTGATTGATTAATTGCTCCCGTAAATCGTACAGAGCCAGATCCTGATGTCTTTTCACACTCTGAATGGGGTAGGACTTTCAGTGCCCAGGATATGAAAGGCACCTTTTACGTGGAAGTCAGAAGGAGTATGGGGACCAAAGCACTAGATACGCTCATGTGTCCGAGGAGGAAAATGGCAGTATGGCACATCTTCTTCCTGCCATTCAATGGGATCATCGTAGGACTGTTTCATACAGTGAAGTTTTGCAAGGCCTTTGTCCCATCTACTTTATAGTAGGTCTATTGTAGGTCTTAGGGCAACAGCTAAGTATGACAGTCAGTCATAACTTCCACTGCTTGGTATAATCCCTATAGATGATGCTAAATAATTGTTCTTTTTGTTTGTCATTTTTTAGACAATACCAAATTACAATTTCCTACAGTGCCAGCCTTGTTTTAACTCTGCTGCACTTCTAAAATAATCATTTAAGGAATGTTTAAGTTGTAAACTCAAGCTCTGAGAAGATTAGGAAGTGCTTGGATCCAGAATACCCAAGCAACCTTAAACTGGCCCCATTCTATAAAGCCTTTAAATATCCGATTGCTACAAGTTCATGCCCCTTCCAACTACTGTGAAAAAAGAGGCGAGACCTGCAAAAATTAGTCCATTTTGAGGCACAGCCTGGATTCATTCCCACTGTACTTTCCATCCAAGGCTTTGAATGAAGTAGGGGGTTGTATGGAAAAACCATGGTGTGATCATGTAATTAATATTTCCTTGTGTAGAGCCACAGCAGCCCCTGGAAACTGGTGAGAGCAGATGGAAGAGGATTCGCACCCCCACTTTGACAATTTATTGTGTGAAATTAGCCCGCTCTTCTCTCAGAAGAGATCTTGAAAGGTTGATATTAATTCATTTTGTCTTAGTGATGAGGAGTTGTGATGGGAGACTGAAGAGTCACTTGAAAATCTGATACCCCATTGAGTATTTCTGCCTTTTAAACTTTTTACTTCTTCACCTGTTCTTTCCTTCATAAAACTCAAGCTCGAGCTCCTTCAAGAAAACACATATCTGTTCTTCGAAGGATGCAGATGCTTGTTCCATAGCACTTTTCACCTTTTCTAGTCTACACTGAGAGTCAGAGACCAAATGTAACATCTGTTCCAAGATTCAGACCCACTTGTCCAAATCCTCAGATGCTTCTCCAGCCCCTGCCTTTTGCATCCCCTATTTCAGCTCTATGTTTAAAACCAAGCAAAAGAACCACACCAAAAAAAAAAACCCCAACCTTTGCTTTGTTCTTTTTTTTTTAAACAACCCATTCTTCGAACTGTTTCGGTGG
>VZTV01060622.1:744-10847 GCA_013400875.1 Anhinga rufa
CACGTTCAATAAAACCTTTGCTATTGACTTCACTAGGGTGAGAATCAAGATTTCAATAAAGTCCCTTTTATAATAAGTCCCTTTGGAAAATAGTTGGGATTTCAAGCACACATTTTAAACAAAGCATTTGGATTCTTTAATGTATGAAGGATACATTAAAAAATGGCTGCCCTAATTTACCTGGTAAAATCATTGCATTTTAAAAGTCAAATCTACAGCATTGCAAGGTATTGCAAGTCATTTTATGAAAATAAATCTTTTTATTCCTAGAGAAAGCTGCACATAGCCTCTCTTCAGGCTTTTCCAACTGTGTATAAATAATCCCTAGTGACGGCTGGAGTAGTCCTGTTAGGCCTTTCTTCCTCAGTTGTGCCATGCATCTGACAAACCAAAACAGAAAATGCTTTCATTCCAGAAATCTTGCATATTATTTGGGGTGGAGGTAGGCTGCACAGGAATTACTTGGGGTTTATTGTTTCAGTGGTGGCATGGGCTAAGTATACTCGCAATAAAATGTTTTAAAAATAGGATTTACTCTGACTTCCATGGATCTTGGGGGAAGAAGGAAAGTAAAAGGGGGATTGAAATAATAAGGTCATTGTAATTATTTTTTTAAATGAAATTGGATTCCAATGGCAGGCAGCAGAGCCCCATCCAGACAGGTTTCACTGGCAGCCTCCCAAAAGCAAGATGAAAGGTCCTCTGAGTGGTAATTGTCTAAATGGAACAGACTCTGGTTATTGTGCATCTTCTTCATCTACTTTATTGTACCTTTATAATTAAATGATGTAATTCCTTTTTTTCCTTTCGTGTTTTCCTCTCGACTAGTGCAGGAGAGCATGTGAGCAACGTTGTCGTAGGATGTAGACAGACTCTGTGGCTTCCAGGTATTTTTCCGGGTCACTACAAGTCATATACAAGGAGTTGTGAGCTGCTGGTTGTCAAAGCAGGACATAAAATCTGCCTTCTCCTGGCCATGAATGGACACTTACCTGCATTTCAACTCTCTGCTTGCTTAGTGGTGGAGGTGGTTGGTTCACTGGGATTTTTTGGTAGGGTGAGGGAATGCCGCTTTTGCTAGAAACTCAATAGTAAACAGGCAAACAGTGGATCTAATAGGATACAGGGAACACTATATTCAAAGGGGCATTAAGCAGCAGGGCTATTTAATTCACAGAGGAGACTGGACAGACACCTGAGAATCGGAAGAGGCTTAGAGTGTATTGTGCTGAACAAACCCAGAGCCAGCATTTCCTGACCCTGCAAGGCTTCAGGGATCAGGAGTGGAACTCTGGTCCTGAGATGCTGAAAGCCTCGATCAGATGCAAAAGCAGAATCAGAGGAGCAGCTTTCTAAGCTCTTTCTTTTTGACTGGTCCTTCCGTACAAGAGCACCTTCCCTCAGTCCAAGTAGCCCATTCACAGGAATAAAGATTATTCAGGTGAGTAAAAGTTAGCAAGACTGGACCCTGGGTTTGCACATTCAACTCCAATAATGTATTTATTGACTGTGATTTCTGTTGTTTCTGGTTTGATTTTTTTTTCATTCATGATAACAAAGAGAACAAATTAACTGTCTAATTCTGAAGCAGCTTCAGAATATTCTTCAGGCCTTTGGTCTCATGCCTGCCTGCGTCTCCCTGAGTATGCTTACTTGTGACAATCCATTTTAATTCATTTCTTATTTATCTAATTGTAGTATTTTGAAATGTGCACCTGGGTTCTATGGAAATATTAAAAAAGGGATAGGAGAAATATAAATAGGACCAGTTATTTTATATATGCATTAGTGTTTATTATATCTCTCCATAAGAAATTTGAAGTAACAGATCTCCAGTTTTTCTAGCAAAATCCAACATAAAGGTTTTGATTTATTTGCCAGAAAGTAAAAATTAATAAATACAGAATAGAATTATGGAAGTGACTCTGACCCAGCCTATTCAGAAACAGAACTGTTTTTTAAAACCACTGGCATCAGTACCACAGGGCCTGATCCTGCCACAAGCCATTGCCTACAGCTTGTATTAATTTCAGCAGAGTTCTTAAGCAGAATAACCGCAGGCTATTTGCAAAGCTAGTTAGGCTCTTAATGACCATTTTTTGTTATCCTTTGATAGACACACCTACCATTCTCAATACTGGAAGTTTTGCCTAGGGAAAAATGTAGGATCTGTCTCAGAATAAATGTATCACTTAGATCCTGTCCAGCCTATTAAAAAAAAAAACCCAACCCTTAATAGCGTTTACATTCAATTACATATAGCATTACACACAATATTTGGGGCCAGAACCTGCATTGGTTTATCCAGTTCTGGAAGAGGTATGCTATATTAAATTAGCTGGCAGAGGAAGGAGAGTAAAAGGCCTATGTACCAATAACATTCTCTTTTATATAGTATTTGTCCTGGAGCTCACACAGAGAGAGATATCATTTGTGCAGGAATATGTACCCCAGTCAGGGTGTTTGATTACTACAGGTAGAGAACATCTGCAGCTCCTCACACATGCACAGGGCATGCTCTGCCCAGGCACCCACCCCTGCAACCTCAAACTCCAGTGTGTGCCACGGAAGAAAAACTAGAAAAGCAAGGTGGTGCTGTTGGGATGAACCCAGACTACCTGCCTCACTTTGAACACATAGCTGCTCTCAACATTGGACAGCGACAGCAAATGTACTTCACTTTCATCATATAGCTGAGGATCATAAAGAAACAGTCTAGCAGCTGGCCTTAGGTGGGAACAGGGACACTAGTTGACTACCGATGTAAAGCTGGCTCCTAATTCAGTGATTCCAGCATACAAGGTTTTTTAACAGATGAGTATTTTACACTACTTTTTGGTAGGGGAAGAGTAAAATCCATTAGTTCTTTTTGATCTAACAAAACACAAAGTCGACACACAATCCTATAATACCGCCACTTCTATTTCTGAGCAAGTCAAACACTTTATTTTATCAAACTGCCATTATACTTGCTTTTCTATGTTTTAATCTGGAGATGCCAAAGCAGCACACCTCTATAGCATTAGTGCTAACATGTGTGACTCTTCACCACAGCTGAGAGTTACAGTATAGGTAGATCCTCATTCCAAAAATGAACTAAAATGTTGGTATTTGGTGTTATGAGTCTCCCTCCTTTAACATTTCTCTCAACATACAATGAAGTTTGTTAAATGTGTACCAAAAACCTTTAAAGAAGGCAAGGAGTCACACACATGGTTACTTGCACATACCTCCTTTATGTGCACAATTTGCTCCTCTGACATGAGGGCAGCAACTCAGGGAAGCAGCTATCTGGCCAGCTGCACACATATATGTCCTGGAAGATGCGTGCAGGAATGCACGCTGTACCTGAGCCTGGGAATCCCTTGCAACCAGCTGAACACTGTATATTTAGAGTTAGTTCACTACACGCACAAACACACACACTCATTTGCACACTTACACACACACAAACACAAACACACACAAACTACAGCAGGATCTTTTGGAGACTATCTTCTCCAGCATTTAACTACTTCAGCTTGAGTTGCCACATTTTCTTTATGGCTAACACTTAGCAGGGCTGCCCTTACACATAACCCAGTGCCAGGCAATTTCAGCAGTTTCTGACAGGAGAAACGGATGTTCCTGAGGACAAGGCAGGCAGTGAAAGAGGAACGAGTCTCACTTATTTCAAGATGAAAAACCTCTCTAATAACTGAAATTCCATTTGCCAAAGGTGAGCTCTGGTGACTTGTTCGCCCGCTGTCAAGGTTGAATTTCTTTGTTTATGCCCCAAGCACAGCGAGCACACATGGCAGAGCAATCCAGCCCTCCACAGCCAGCCCAGCACCTCCCTGCCCTCACCTAGATGGAGAAGAGGAATCCCTCTCTCAGCACTGAAACCAGCAGCAGGGTGCCAGGGTGCTGACACGCTTCAGACATGTTCACTTGTCCATTACAAATGGGACTGAAGCCACCAATTCATTTCATAGGGGTCATTAAACAGAACCTAGACATTAAGGGTCACTAGCAACACAGATGGGATCCCAACTAGTGATCTAGGTTCCCTGCTACACCACCTGTTTGTACTGTTTCACTGCAAGTCTATACCGTGCTACTCACCTCTACTGCTCACTTTTAAAACATACGGAACAAAATGTATGCATTGGCAAACACACGTGAGAGTATGTCCTTCCTGAATAATTAGCTTTAAGCAATAATTCTGCATGCAATGTCTGAAGAGGAAATTAATGCAGGCTATCAGGGAAGTTTGGGACAGTGAACACAGAAAACAAGTATTTTTAAAGATTGCACGGTGTAAGAAGCAATGGTTTCACTGCAATGGAAATAAACCTCTGGGAAATTATCTGAATGCAACAGAATAACCATGGGAGGGAAATGTTATTTTGTTGTATGGAGTAACCATGCCGTGGGTAGCAAAGATGCTGTCATCCTTTACTGAAACCCCCATCATCCTGCAAAAACATACATCTTTTGTAGGCAGGACATTTAGGCTGGGTTTTACGCATATCTCCCTTTCCTATATTTCGGATCAAAGAATCATTTGAGGCAAACTGCCCATCACCTTGAACTGGTACCTTGGGGGGAAAAAAAGAAGAAGGACCAAAAGACAAGAACAAACATAGCACAAAAAATGCTACAAGCAAACAGATACATCTCCACCCCGAGGGAAGATGATTCCTTTCTAACACTCCTAATAAATTAATTTAATATTTTGTAGACATTGAAAATATTCCAAAAGATAGCTCAGTGTAAACAGCAAGCTGGGTTTCCTCCTGTTCTTTAGCATTTCTCTTTGTTTACTCTCCATTTAAGGATAGAAAAAGCCTACATGTGAGCACTGCAAATGGTGTATTTCGGGACTGATGGGGCATTTGGTAAGGGAATGATGAAATACAGACATATGTAGCTTCCAATAACATAGTATGTACTTTGCCTGAGTCACCAGGGTCAAACAAAATTAAAAAAAAAAAAATCCAATGTCTGCTTTATTAATACTTTTTATTTGGATGTGGAGAATAATCTGATACCATGGTGATGGACAAACTGTATTAAGCTTAGAGAGACAGAGACATGACAGAGACATTCTGGGGTGTGTCTGCTCTCACCCCCACTGTCTTCTTGCTCCCAAACACCACACCTCAACAGCAGAGATGCTGTGGGAAACTGCCCTGGCAGTGCTTCAGGAAGCGATGCCCAGCCAGGCCAGTTCACCCATCACCAGGAGAGGTACTTGGCTAGAGATGCCAGCACCCTTCTGCAAGCTCAAATGGCTCTGCTCAGCCTCTGCTCAGCTCAGGAGGGTCTGACACATTCATTTGATAAAAAACAGCCCTTACCTTTGGCAATCAGCTCCTCCAGCTCTTGGTCAAATCCTTGTCGGTGGCATTTCCTCCAGAGCCCCATGTTGGTTGAGTTGTACTGTCTGTTGCACTCATCGACTGCGCTCATAGCAAAGATCTGCCTCCTGTTTCTTGCCAAGAGGAGTTTCCCTTCCCAGCGGTCCAACCTAGACCTGCTGGCCCTGAGAGGCAGGTTGTTGTTGGAGTTATAAATGAAGCCAGGATCATTTCTCTTAGTGGTGATGCTCTTGCACCTCTCTCTGTGCTTCCTGGCATCAGTTTCATACCAATGGTCAGAGCAGATTGCCACAGCCAGCATGCCCAGGGCACACAGAGCTAAAGAGAGGCCAGCATACAGCAGTAACCTTCCAGCAGCCATACCTCAGCTTCACAGAAACACCATGGACATCTTCACAACAGGCGAAGCCCTTGAGCGTGAGACCACGCAAAAACCTCTGGAGCAGCTGCTAGGTGTCACTTGGCAGGGACTGCCTCAAACATCCCCAGCTCCCGTGGCTCACATCCACGCTGCGGAGGGATGCTGAGAGCGCTACAAAGTTCTGCCCTGCAGGCAGTCCTGGAGTCTCATCTGCCTATTCTCCTCTGAGGAGACCTGGCGAGGAGAAACACACCCTTCCACCTCAAACGGGAGCAAGGCAGCGACCCACCTATACAAAGATGTCCTGCTCCCCTCACCACAAGCGCCCGAGAGACAGGGGCTGAAGGGATATATCCCCCCTGAAGAGACCTGAAAGCTATGGCTGTTTGATCAGTCCATTAATCTTTTTCAATCCAGCCAGCTTGGAAATCCAGAAGAGATGGTTTTCAGGCTCACCACAGCATCATCACAGGACAGAAAAGTTCGGCAGCTTGAGATCTCCCGCCTGCAAGCAGCCAGTTATCCCGGTGTCAGGAATGGGTGACTTGCCTTTTCTTTGTCAGTGGCTCAGCAAGAGCATCATCATCTGGATGGTCAGTCGCTTGCTCGGGTTTAAAGCGGGGTCGAAGGGGAGGGAGTGAGAGGGGGGAGCAATCTGTTGTTGTTGCTGCCGCTGCTGTTTTCAATCGTGACTAAAATATAACCTCCCTGGCTGGAACTGGAAACGCAGGCATGCACAGGTCTCTCTCCCTTAGCAGACTTCGCTGACAGTCACTGACATCTTGGCTCCAGAAACACCTCGGCTTCTCTCTGCCAGCCTTGCCATTCACTCGCCTGCTTTTGTCGCCTGCGCTGTCATCCAGGCAGCGTAACGCCACGATCCCTTCCCCGGAGCGCCCCAGCAGCGCTCGGGCTCTGCCGGCGAGGGCGGCGAGGCAGCTTCCCACTCCCAGGCCGGCGAGAGCCCCAGCAGGACCCACCGCCGACCGTGCACCTCCCGCTAGGCAGCACTGGAAGCAGTCCTCGGCCCCAGCATCGTTTTTCCACCACCTCCCCCCTTCCGCTGCTCTCTGAAAAGCTTCCTTCGTCCCCGGCGTTGGGATGTGGTGTTGTGCACAGTTTTCCTAACACGGCGGCACGTTAGCCATCTGCAAGATGAAGGCAGGCAGGCAGGGCTACGGCTGGCTGAAAGGATGCTGAGGAACGGGGAGGGGAGGGAGGTCGGGGGAAATCACACCAAAACAACCCGGGGGGGGACGGGGGGGGGAACTACACACCTTACACAGGGAGAGGGAAGCAGCCCCTAACTGTTGTCAACAGCTTTCGGTCTGCACCATTTCTCTGCCATATGGCCCGATCTCCACGTCGGAGCTGAGATTTTTAGCTCAGCAGCTTCGTACGAATCGTATCCCCAGCATCAGCAGTTATATATTCAGACATAATTTTTTTTTCCTTAAATTTCCACTCCCTTTCTCTCTAATGGGAATAACTCACCCATCTTGTAGAGATCAAGTGCAACAGAAGGCAAGCTGGAGTCCCCAAGCTTTAGAAATCTCATTTCACCGTTTTTAACCCAAATAAGAGCGAATCCAATCTTCCATACACCTGGGAATCTTTCCTTGTTCAAACACCGAGCCCTGCAGCCTTGGCTAAAGCCTACAGACAGAGAATACAGAGCACTGAGCCAAAAGCCAGTGATGTCACCCATGCAACGTGAGACTCATTTCTTATTTCTCTAGCCTCCTTAAAGATAAACTGCACCACTTCCCAGGCAGGAAATGTCGAAGCCTTACTTTCTTAAGAGGGGAAAATGTAAAACCTGGATTTAACTGGATCCTGCTCATTCTTGGTCACAAGCCCTTACATTGTGTCAACCAAATCAAAGACAAGCAGAGCTGTTTCTTACTGCACCAAAAAATCCCAACCTACTACGTAACACAGAGCGTGAGCTTGAAGAAAACCCTGGATTCAAGACCTTCTGTGTGATCCAGAAAACTGAGGCCTCCAGACTCTGAACTGTACTGTTTAAAAAGGAAATAAGCACGGCTATTTCCCTTACATCAAAAAGCTCTGGATCCTGGCACGTCCTGATCTGTGAGTATCACAGCATCCTGGAGCTGGCAGAGGGACCTAGTTAGCCCCATCCAATATTTGGCTCCCACCCACCAGTGACTCCACAGCATGAATAGCAAACAACGCAGTTGCTTCTAATGCACCAAAAAGTCCACAGCCCGATGCCTCTCCACGGACAAGTGCCACAAAAATCTACATCCACACCAGATCCTACCAGCTTTTGGCCCCTGAAGCCCAAGCTGTGTCATCTGAATAGAAAATAAGCACAGCCTTTATTGGAGCCCCTGGGCTGGTGATAGGCCTCGGCCCCAAGAGGGGGGTACTGACATTTTGCTAGTTTTTAATCCTAGCTACACAAACTGTACTTGCTCCAGTGGGGAGAGCGGACAGAGGGACATCGTAGCTCTTTGTGTATCAGAAACACAACCCTGGATTTTCTTGTGGAACACAGCTGCATCAGAAAAAAACATACAGCAGGATCCCACCAGTTTTTGCCCCCAAACCAAACTGTATCATCCAAAAAGGCAAGACATCTCCTTCCAATTAACCTGGGAAAACCAGGTCCCAAGTCAGCTGGGATTTTCAGCTATGGAAGGGCATCTCTCCCATTAAACCATTTTTGGTTTGAAATGATTGGCTAACCCCCTCGCATGATTATGAAACTCACAAAGGAAAGTCAATCATCCAAACCTTAGATATTGTGATCATCTTCATCTAGGGAAATAGCTCTATTGCAGAATTTCAATGTTATGTTATGAATATTAACTGTATCTGGAAAGCTCTAGATAAAGTTAATCGTTTTACTGAAACAAAGCACTGGTTTAAAATTTTTTTTACCAGTAACTTCCCTTTGTTGTTCATAATAAAGGCAAATATTTAAGGATCTAAGGCTTTTTAACAACAGTTAAGCACAAGGGGATCCACTTCTATAACTGGATTTTTCAAGCCACTACATTTCAGCACATAAAAAGAATTAAATTTTGTAGTGGGCTTGGAGCAGCCATCCTTCTTGTCTGATTGGAGATAAAATTTAGAGGTTTGTGGTCAAAAAGCTGCTGGCTCCTACAAGAAGATGGCAAACAGGTTTCTTGTATTGCACCCACACAGAGATGAGAGTGCACCTGGATTTCTATGTCAGTTTTTAGCATCAGGTCCCAAGCTGAAAGATGAGAACAGGGAACAAGCCTAATTTTACCAAACATGTTTTTGGCTGATAGGATTGTTGTTTTTTTTTATTTAAGCACACAAGTCTGCTACATTTATTCTCTATTTAGACTGAACTGGAATACAGAAGCGTTTTCCATCTAAACTCCCAGTTTAGAGAGAACTGGAAGACTGAGAGTAAGAGCAAAATGGAGGATCCAGCTACTAGAGCTGTTTTTCTCATGATATTGGCCAAAGATGTGTTAGGGGACAGGAAAATCGTATCATGTATCCATACCTACATTTCTTTTCTAGTTAAACATTAGAATTACAGTCCAAAGAGCCAAGATTTGGTTGGACCCAGGTAGGTCCAGGTGCCAGGTTTTTCCATCACTCTCCAAGGCAGTAAGACAGCCTGGGGCAGGGGGACTTTTGTACCTGGAGAAGCCAGACTTGTTCCCTCTTCTCATTCTTAAAGGTGGGTTTGAAAGCCAAAAATTGGTATGCAGTTCCAGGTTTTATCTTTTTCTCTGAAAAGGCATTTCAGTGGCAGTTTCTATGCATTTTTATTTTTTTGCTTGCATTTGTAGCTTTGTCAGATGGCAATCTATATCCTCCTGCAAGTCACCTTAGATATATAAATGTAGGAGAAACTGCTGGATTTCAGATGAGCTCCCCTTTAACTCTTAGAATTTAACATTTCTCTCCCTCATCACCATTATCCCCTTCTTTTCAGGAGGGGAAGAATATTCCTTGCTACAGGCATTAGGAACATTTCCTCTGTTTCTTCCTGGAGTTATTATAGACAGCCCCTTCTCAGCGCAAACAGATCATTATTAAATTCTCTTCCTCCCACCCCACCCCCGCCTCGCCACAGGGGGGAAAAAACAATCCTTGTCGATCTTCACATGAATGTAAGCTTGGAGAAAGGCATTTAAAAAAAAACCTCCACACACACTTGGGCACACTCTGTGGAAACTGCTCCCTACAGTGAATTAAGGGCATGTTGGCAAAGGCAGGTAATTCATTGGTCTTAAACAAATCAGGGAGTGAAACGCAGTTTTAGTAAAGGATTGAAAGCTGAGGCTTTCCTTTCTGCAGGTTACAATTTCAGTGATCCAGAGGGAAAGCTAAAGCACGTGGGTGCACAGGAAAAAATGTCT
>VZTV01060630.1:0-10753 GCA_013400875.1 Anhinga rufa
TACAGTAATGCCATCAATAATACATGCCCAGTGACTTTTGGGTTTCTATTTTACACAGTATGAATAACCAGTTCCTGTAATTTTATTGTAATCACAATGTTTCAGAACAGAAACTTTTCATAGCTACATTATCAATGACATCAAAGTTACAATTTTTTTTTCTTTTGGACAGGGGGGCATGCGTGGGAATGCCAACACTGGACAAGGCAATCATTTCACCACAGTGAAATGAAATTAAGGTTTTCATTACTAAAGAGAGAAATCAAATCCTTTTCAGATAGGGCTAACTTCAATCCAGGCTGTATGAAAAACCACAGCTAGAGCNTGGCATATGAAAAGGGGCTATAAGGAAGGAAGAAGGAAGGGAGACAGAGAGGCCTGGGATTTGGGCCTCAGGAAGGTGGCCGGTCTTGGCTGCCTGGCACCTGGAGAGAAGCACTGGGGGCTGCAGACATTTCAGAAGCAGGCAGCAAGTCTGGCATGCAAGTCAAGATTAAGTATTGAGACAAATCAGCTAAAACAAGCTTGGTGAGCAAGTGAGCATGAAAAATGCTCATGAGACGCTTCAATTTTGCATTGCAGTGTATAAAATTTTTCACAAGGTTTTCTTTTTGTCTTTCCATTTGAACTTTTTCTAGTCTGCCGCACAGGCATTCAGTTTCTGCTGGAACAGATTCTTCCCGGGTTCCAGCCAGTTTCCCCCTCCAAACTAAAGCATCATGAAAACTTGACTTAGACTTAGTCCTCTCAAAGAAAAAGTAAACTACAACCACCACCACCTGGCCTTCTCAGAGGTGAAGCTACCTGGAGGTCTCTGCCTTCTGGCCCCGCAGCAGGTCTTGCACAGCACAGACACGCTCTGGCCAGTACCTTGGTGCAGGCTGAGATCTGTCTGGCCAAGAGCTCCCAGAAACATATTTGTCTTTCATTGCAGAACTGACAGAGTAGGGAGTTATTTACGTACTTGACATGCAGAGAAGGGACATGTCGGCATACATCAGGAATAAATACATGGACCTAAAATGCAAATCTGTTCACCATACGTGCTGTTGGGACTGTAACTCTCCAACACTCCTTTCTTGGCATAAACAAAAAACAAGTTATACTGGATCCTAGGCTTGGCCTTGATAGTTTGGCATGCCTTTCAACAACCACACTGCTTCATTTGAGTTCCAAACTTCATATAGTTCATTGCTCATTAGCACTAATCTTTATTTAAAATACTTTATTGAAAGGAGCTTTTCTTAAAGGTGTTTTCAGTGAAGTTTCTTTGAAAATAGAGTTAATACCCTGTATTGAAATTATTCATATGTTAGTCACAAAACTTTTCATTCCTAAATCTCTTAATTCAGGGACAACTGTGAAAAGTTTGAGGTAAACTGAAAATCTGAAAGCTTCAGCATGTTTCACCTGTGGATAGAAGTCTACCTATGCTAACATATAGGCCATATGATATTTTTAAACCATCCATAAAAAATGTTTCAAAGCCTTTTAATTAGCATTCGGGATTCTTAATATTACTGACTTCCTGGTGACACCTTCAAACTTCTGCTTTTTAAAACAAGTACTATTTCTTCCACTCTAAATCCTCCTTACTAACATCGGGACAAACATTTGGCCATTAAGTTCCAAAAGATTGAAAATACTTTATACGAGTGAATTTCCTTTCAAGAAAGAAGCAACCCTCAATCACTAACAAACTTTGAAGGAGTTACATAGCATGCCTGAGCTTTAACTAGAAACAGACATCAGAAGTCTGGCGTCTGCTTGTATACATGAGAACACTTTATGTTCAGCAGTAATTTTTGTTCACAGAGGTTACTTCCCAATAGACAAATGAATTAAGAAGGAAAATCATATTCTATTCACCACTTTTTCCACCACTGAATTCTAGAGATTCCACCTCTAGCTGCTGAAGTACTTCCAAAACAAAACGAAATATTAACATCCAAATCTGAAAATTTTCCTTTTCCTAGTGTCCTGACCCTATACTGAGTCTGATTTAATGTAAACTAAATATGCAAGTAATAATTATAGTAAGTCTTCAACCATTAAGTCATCTTAAAAAAAAAATCAGGAACAAAACATTTTCATGCAACTGTTCTCACAAGTGCCTCACATCTGTTTCATGAGAAAACCAAACCACAAATGTGCACTATAGGTAGTATTTCCAATGTCAGTGATAGTATAACCTAAACAACAGTGCACAATTATTTAGGGCTGTCTGTAAGCCCCAAGAGTGAAGTTATTTTTAAATTATTTTTCCTCAGTGCATCTTCTGGATGTTTTACTCATAAAAAAAAAAGAATTTGTTCTTGTAACCTGTTTGTTCCTGTAACATCATTTACATTCCTTCTAAATGTATGATTTTGGATGTTCTCACTGTAGTATTTCTAATGCTGGTTTAGCCTGGATTTTTATTTAATTACGAGTTAGTGTATTCTTCAGAAAATTATTCTGTTCCTTAAAAAAAATCAGAAGGAAAGTTGAAGAGTTTTTTCAGCCAAAATATGGCTTTGCCTTCAAAAGCTATACCTGATAAAAATCAAGTAATCACTCAGCATTTTACAAGATTTTTTTGTCCATTTCCTTTAGTGCACATACACAGGTGTATGATCAGGTTTTAGAACAACCTTTATCCTGGAGTAACACCTTCCTACAGACATACAAAGTTATTTTATATTTTCATGTTCCAATTTCCTATACAAAAAATATAAAACCAATGACAATGTTTCTAAACAATCTCATTTTCTTAAGTCTAAAATGTCCTTCATCACAGACAGAAGATGATGACCAGCAGAAGACCAGCAGAGATAAGGATGGAGCATATCTACATTTGGCAAGCAGGAGGAATATTCAGCCTCTAGTCCTTTCGTTATTGGTCTCCACAAACTTTGGGGAGAATGTGAAAGGCAGCACAGAACAAGCACAAGAAGACACAGGGTCTTACTACAATCACTGTTATTTTGGCTACTTTTCTACACATTAAAAACTGCACAGGCAAATATGTACTAGGTTCTACAGAAAGGGAAACAAATGCCTTGAGGAATGGGTCTGTAGAAAATAAGAGCTCTCAGTGTCTGGCTGTACAAGACACCTAAACTTGAAGGTTCCTCCGATACTGCGGGAAATGATCTCCTCTGAAGCAATGGATAATTGCTTAAATATATAGAGGGAGAGTTGCATCTTGCATATCTTTCTTCCTGAAGAGCAACAACTACGGCCAGTTAACATGTTAATCAGTTAACATGCTCAGAATGGCCAGATACCTAAAACAATCTCCTACTTTGTTTCTTAATGGGGACTCATTCTTGGAATGCTCCAAGAATCTCTTCCAAGCTTTGGCCTCAGTCATAGCCCCAAAAAGTATTCCTATCCCCATAAGCCTGTTCTAGTGACATTGGTAACATTTCCTCACAGGACAGTACAATTTCTCTTCCGATCAACTGCGTGAGCAGAGGCTAAAAGAAACTAGGATTTTTTGCATAATGCCCAACCTATAGCAGGCCTTGACATCAGGCCACAACCTGGGCTCTGTGCTACCCATACTTTCTTAAGCCAAGTTCCAGCCCACTTTCTGCAGACACATTTCATGTCATTCGGCATCAACCTGTAGCCAAGAAGATTTCCTGATCCTTCACTGCAAAGCATGACGTTTTAATGACCTGATATCTCATCATCTCCAAAGAAGAATATAAGAAGCTGTCTTAAGCTCTCTCTTCCTGGCTATAAGCCTACTTTTTATGCTCGAAAACTTGGCTTCAGTAAGTATTGTCTAATGTTGCTTTAACTTTCTGCTTAGTTACTTTGAGAGATTTCTATGAAAAGAAATTAACAAAGGAAGAATCATAACATGTGACAAACTTCCACAAACAATACAAAAATTTCCCTTTGTGTACAGCCTCACAGAAGCAGCCCTTACATAGGTATTGCTTGCAAACAACTTCAAACTGAGCCCTTACAGGGGGAAGCTTCTAACTGATTACACCAAAGAGCAACGAATTGTAAATGTGATAGATACATGCAGGAATCAGCTGTTTTGTTTAAAATCAGTAGTTGCAGCCAAGTTACTTAAAATACCACGAATGTGTTTCTAGTAGAAAGCACAAGAGTAGTCTTACTTTTAAGCTCTTCCCTCATCTGAACTCAGTTGTAGTAAGCAGTCATTAATAAAATGCATTGCAGAACCATTGCTTTATTTTCCAGAGAGAAGAAAAGGGAACTCTCATAATAAGCACAAACAACATTGTCTATAAAGCTGAAAGCCAGGCATTAGGCATGAAGTTGTTCAGTAAATATCATTAAATCCAGAGGCTTACACTAAAGACCTCTCAACTGTAAGGACAGGAAACAATCAGTTAAAGCAAAAAATCCTGAAGAATTCTGACAAGGTACAGGAAGAGTTGTGTTTGCTCGTAGCATATGTTTTAAGATAAAACGTGTGGAAAAAACTAATTCACTTGAGATTCAAGCTGAAAAGAGGTTTTTCTGTGGACATGAACCGGAGTTCCTCACAAAAGCTTACAAAGATGGTGCTCCTAGGTTCCCCCTCTGTAATCAGAGGAGAGAAACCTTAATTGTCTCCCAGAGTGCTTCTCTCCAACAGCTTTGAAAAAGATGAATCCTGCCCTTAGTGCCCATTAAGCAAGAGCACTTACTTCCTCAAGTGGAATGACCTCCTGAACCATGGAGCCCCACGGCCTCCTGTTGTGAGCTGCGGGGACCTACACCACTGCCGGTCATAAAGACCATACCAAACTCTTAACTTTAGTCCAGAAACAAAATCAAGCCTGGAGTTAGTGATTAAAGCCAAGGGTGATGTATGAGGAGAAGTCAACTACTAACAGAGACCTGAGGTGTCTTAACAAAGTTGCACATAAAACGCAGCAGTGTGCAATGTATATACTACAGTAGTCTTGCAAGTCACTTTCTGTGCTAGTAACAAGGAATTCAAGCACATTAAAGCCTATTGTGTGATATAATTAATATCTTTATTGCACAATATTTGAATGGAAAAGCAGTATCGTAACATGCAATCACACATGATATGATTTACTGTCCTGCCACACAAAAATCCCCATTGCTAGCACTGCATGGAAGACCATCAGAGCCATTCCTCCAAATCCTTTTTTCATTTTGTACATCACCAGTCACCGCAGACCGATGGGGTCTCCCAGACAGGTTCCCAAATGTCAGTCTAGCTCTCTTTGCTGGTGGAGTTATTGCTGTGAGGGATGATGGCAGCACAGATTGCATTTTACCATCTTTTCTAGTATGTGTATATAGAATACCTCCATCTGGTACAGAAATTACAGTATAAAAGTTACTAACTGAAGTGCAGCAGGTGACTGTGAATGAGACTTCAGTGGTTTAAGTATCAAAGTCTGCCACTGCTGAATGCGATTTGACCTTATAATATAAGAGGCCTTGGGTTTTTTTGGGGTATGGAGTTCAGCAGTTTTTCAGATCACAGTTTCTACTCTTTCTCAGAGCGCTGATTTTAAACAAAGGAAACACTACATCTGATATTATGCTTATCACTCTAGTAACATCCCTTTGATAAGCACGTTACCCTTGGAAAAAATAACATCAAGGAAAAAGTTGAATATTACAGATCTCATAATACTGTTTGACCATAACACAAAGATTTGCCTAGTTTTATTGCATGCAGTTGCCTAAACCAAAGTGCTTAGTGACATTTTAATGGCTTATGATATTCCTCCTAGTCTCCAGCTGGCTATTTCATTTGCCCTAAGGTAACCCAGACATCCATGTGTAGCTGGCACATATCAGGCAGGACCTACAGGACATCAATGACAATCTGAGAAGCAGTTGGAAACTAGGAAAGATACTCTAGAATGACTTAAAGTCACAAAAACCATGCACATTTAGGCAACTGATTTCTGTCTTCAAAGACAGCCAAAGAGCTATCGCTAGTCTGGGCAACTGCAGAGCAGAAAAGGAAAGGTACTCTATGTATTTGCAGCTGTTTTCAACTCTTTCCTGAGAGGAGAGACATGCCCAAGCAAATACTATCTAAACATATGCTATATTATATCTGTCCTATTTGTCCGAAACAAGTAATGAAAGAACTCAAGAAGCATTAACTGATGTTTACAGTACAGTAAAAAAATAGGAAGGAATTTTACTTAGGCAAAGATCATAACTGTTTCATTTACCTTAAAATACCATACAAAGTTCAAGTAGAATTGAATTACTGAGACAGATGTAAGAGCACTAGCATGGAAACCACCAAGAGACAAATAGAAACAAGAAAATTACTGTACATTATTACAGTTTGCTGTACAGATGCCCATGAAAAACACCCTTTTATAGCAGTCAATATATAGCAGGAATACTTCAAGATGTCACCATTGGCTTTAATGGAGTTCACTCTTGCACTTGGAAAAATACAAAGCAAGACAGTTTATCCTTACGTTCCCCTAGATTCCACTGTTCTAAAAGTCTTCCCTGTACTAAAACAACAACAAAAAACCCTAAACAAACACACCACTGCACACAAAACAATGGAAAAAAGATATTCAGGGTATTCAAGAGTGATTTAGACATTCGGATTCTCATGGTAAAACACTGCAGCCATCCAAGTTGAGTGTAATTCAGCTTATTATTGAGCCAAAAAACAGCTTTGGAGAAAAACTAAAAATCAAACAGGTGTCCCAAAAAGCCTGGTTTTTTTTTAAAAAAAAAGATATGCTTACTGCATATGCCATGGTAATCCTTCACACGATGTGTGAACTTCTGTTCTCCTATCATATACCAGGATGATTACTTATTCAGAAAAAGTTCAATGCACTCTTGCAAAAAAGACAAATATTTAAGTTCTCGGCCCTTTCCACATAAACCTGCCGACCAGGTTGCATCCTCAATTTAGAACAAGATCAGCCTGCTTTAGGTTCTGCTCAACCTGTGTTAAAATTACTCAATAATAAGACAGTAATTTGTTTGCCTCTTCAGCATTTTAAGAGAGATTAATCTGCTACCAACATTTAATGGAAATTAAATCACAGACATATTACAGGATAATTGGGAAGCATGAAGGGAGTTGCTCAGCTACAGTCATGCACATTCTGTTCTTTGAAATTCCAGTACCGAAGACTTGACAGAGTTTCTTTTAATTTCTCTGTAAAAGAATGCAGAATAATTTAGTGCCTAAAAGTTATAACAGAAAGCGACTATCAGAGACAAAAATGCAGAATACAGCTTGCAGCCGGCTGCCGCACAAAGCGGCCAAACGACTGCAGAGGGAAGCGGGCAGCAGCGTTGCCCAGCCTTGCGCTGCACCGGAGCGACAGCATGGCCGCCTTACTGCAGGGCCAAGACCAAGACCAGACTTGTGCTGCACGGACACAGCAAGAAGGGAGACAGTCATGGTTAAACCTTCTGGGGTTTTTTGTTTGGTTGGTTTTGGGTTTTGTTTTTGGTTGGGTTGTTTTTTTTTTCTGTCTTGCATAGAACATTTGAGTTTTGTGGGTTTTAAACAGTTAAATGGTCTAGTTTGTGTTCTAACAAATCTTGATCTGTTAGTGTTCCTAGGCATTTTGGTCAATCTTGGGCTGCTGGACTAAAGAACCCAACACAGGCTTGCCCACAGGTGTTAACTCTTTCATGACAAGAAGTATGCCTCTGCATACCAGAAATCTATTTAATATACTCTACTAATACTTTTATCTACTTCACATCTTCAGAAAATCACTCTCCTTCTGAAATTTCAGTTGAAAAAGACACAAAAGACTATGTATTTAATTACCTGCCTCCTGATAATTATTTGCAGCCTTCTCAGAACACAGAAACTTGATCCATCCCTCTGATACCCTTGATTATTAACAGAGAGCAGTTTTTAGTCCTGATTAAATAATTAAACAAATCTGAGACATACTCTAGACAAACCTGAAAAACACAGTGAAACTCAGTTACATGAAAGTTTCCAACAATGAATTTGGCCCCATGTTATATTGCACATTATTGCTCCAATACCTCTAAAATAAAAAAAAAGAATTATGTGGAAGTAGAACTAATTGCATCAGTCAAGACAGAATGATGATGGCTGAAAGCAGAATGAGGGTAAGCTGCACAGAATAAAGAATATCGCAGACTTTTTGATGCAAGTTTGATACTTGAGAGGAGAGAGGGGCGGCATGTGTGAGGCCTGGCTCAGGGCCAGAAGCAGCTGCTGTTTGGGTAAAGTCTCCTTTGATGGTGGTACCCAAGCAAACCAGACTTGTGACTCTCAGATAAGGTAGATAAAATCTGTATGAGTTTGCACAGCCAGGTTAGAACAGGTGGATGCAGTTTCTTGTGTTTTCTTGCAAGGTGCATTAGCAGCTTGCAAGCTGCTTTCCCTTTAGGGCTCATTATCTTTACTTGTTATCTTGCTGTAAAGAACAACTTGTCCCCAGAACCTCACGTCTAGGCAAAAACTGAACTGCAGTAAGAACAACAAAAAAAAACAACTAAGAAAATACCAACAGAAATCAACTCATTTAATTTTAAATAGAATGAAGTTTGGAAGCTCCATTCCATTCATTTGCCTTTTAGCAGTATAATACCAATTACCAACTGGAGTTAGCACAGCAAAACTTGCTTTGCCCTTACCTCAGTGCAAGCAGCACAGTCCCGGATTGTCATCAGCTTGAACACATTATGCACAAGGAGGGTAGTTACAGGTCAAGAATGCTGTGCATTGGCAAGATTTTGTGGGAAAATTCATACGGCACCTGCTGACACCCTACAGGCACTTTCTAATGCCTTACTCCTTCAAGAACACTAAATAAACAAGCCAAATTTCTCATCCTGAGATTTACAACTTATGGGTGGGCAGATTGCTGTGCCTACATGGTGCCTTGCTGAAGTCAGTGTGGCTCCATGCAGGTGCAGCTGTCCATATGCACATAGTAAACTGCAGGCTCAGAGCTTATACTTACTACTATAAAAAAAATAAAAATCAGAGACAGGCAAAGAACAACAAAGCTTACGCTTTTCCTGCACTTTAAGTAAACAAATATTTTGGAGAGAAATAACAGAACTGATCCTGGCTCAATTTCTCTTTCCCCCTGTATAGATGCTCAGGGAAATGTCTCCCCGGAATAGCTTGGGAAAAGCAGCAGCACATATTTTTGCTTGGAAACCAGGGATGTCGGAGTAACAGTATTCTAGTCAGAGTAAACTATAAAGAAGTATGATTCGCCTCCACTGAATCTATTTTGACTTCTTTATATAGACGTGGATCCTTAAAAAGAAAAGATATTGGCTGTGATATGCCTTGCTTTGTCAGGTCCTCAAAGTTTGGCTCAGGGAATGCATGGGAGTGGCATAAAGCAGACAGCTGTTCTTATAATCTTCACTAACCTCCTGTTTCATAACTGCTAGGTCATATTATAGGGAAAGCACATTGTAAGTATTACCTTTCAATGTAACTTGGACCATACAGTTGTTGCTACATGAATACTTAACACGGCATACAGGAAAGGAAGCAGAGTTTCTGCAGTCTGAAGAAAGAAAATGGGTCAGAACCCCTATCTCTGCTGAAGTATGAGAAACAGCATGAGAAAATGCAAGTCCCATTTTAGTCACCTGAATTCCCAGCTCTGAGGCTGGAAGTCATAGACTCTACGCTCCTTAAATCATAATTTCTCAATATGCTTTTCATTTTGTATGATGCCAGTTTGTCACCTCAGCATTGATTCAGAAGCCCCTTTCCATGAGCCAGCAAAGACTTGCAGAACTTATTTGATCAGTTTCTGCATTCAATTGCTTAGTCTCATTTGGTTCTTGATTTTTGAGAAACCTCAGGAGACAGTAGAGCTTAGTGTCATGACAGAAGCCATTTTCAAATCAAGATTATCTCCCCCCACCCCCCTCCTTTACTCTGATCTCATATAATTCCCAGGGAAAAAAAGACCAAAACCAAAACAAAAATACTCAAAAACCCCCAAGAAAATACCAACCCCAAACCCAACAGAAAACAGCCTCCCTCAGCATGCTTATTTGGACTTCTGACACAGGCAGACCTTCAAAACAGATTTCTGTAAACAACATTTACCTTATGACAGAGGTAGCAAAGCTCTTACATTCACATGCAGCAAAGTTAAGGGGCCACCTTTACAGCCTCTTCCATGTTTCATCTGTGTAGCAGATATTATGCAACCAGACACTTCTCCATCACATTTGAGGTTAATATACTGGGAAATTCGTTCTTTTCCTACTCCAACATACGCATGACAGATCATGCTGACCAGCCAGAGCAAAGCATGACTCCCTTCTGTCATGGTTTCTCAGCACAAGAGCCGCTCAGAAAGACCATATACAATTCTCCTGCCACTTTGTGTATTCAATAGATATTGCCCAAAAGAATTAGGTTTAGGAGTTTTTGCTCCACTGGGTTTTTAACAGCCAGAATAACACTTTTGGATTAGAAGACAGTTAGGACAGGCTTAGCTGCAATGGTACGGCAGAGCACAGACCAGAGACCTGCGTGCGGCCTCAACCAGCATTCTTTCTCCTTGCCTGAAGAATAATCCAGCATGACAGTTTGTTTGATTTTCATAATAGAAAACAGTTTGAGAATATAGCAAAATATTTTCCAGTCACTTGGTTGAAACTGAGTATTTTCTAGTTAAAAACAAACTGTTGAAGCATTTTGTGAGAGAGTCTGTTAAGCCCATTGTTTGGGGACTACTTTTAAGCCCCTGTTCTTCAATTTCCTGAGCAATGCCTTACGCGGCAGGTTGTAATC